>QVRM01004054.1:0-46468 GCA_003439945.1 Dermanyssus gallinae | reverse complement strand
TAAAGTTAGCCCTGCCCACCAACAAAGCAACGGTTACATTACTATGGCAGTACCAAAAGGGAGCGCCAATAGGACAGCAATATTTATTGCGATTCTATCGCGAGAAGAAGAGG
Source organism: Dermanyssus gallinae (assembly GCA_003439945.1). Lineage (NCBI taxonomy): Eukaryota > Metazoa > Arthropoda > Arachnida > Mesostigmata > Dermanyssidae > Dermanyssus > Dermanyssus gallinae. The sequence continues at coordinate 46,355 of QVRM01004054.1, read as the reverse complement.
CGGAAGCATCGATAAAAAATGTTATCATCGAAAACCCTCTAAATGGTCAAAAATCTAGACATACCGACACAGTGTCTGGATGGTACAAAATCCAGATGATAAAAATTTCAGAACCGCTTGTCTGTGCCTGGAGTCGCAAAACTAACTGGTCAGCATAATCCGGTATTCATGAGAATTCCTAACCCAGCAAAAAAAAAAACGAATATATATATATGGGTACATACAGTGGTCAGTGTCGACAAGCGCCGTCACAATAGTCCCATCCAAAGACAATCATACTAAGAAAGATTGACCATTCGATGCGAGGATTGAACTGGTATGCGTTCGGATATAGCTGTATTCACGAGCAGAAAGAAGATCAGTGGCCGGCTACTTGCGATTGTCAAGTATGAGTTGAAGGTCAGCTGGAGCGGTGTAAGGCCGCCGGCGTCCGTCGAATTCTTCGAATCGCGATTTACATCGCGAAACTTGTACATCCAAAACTGCGCCGCCATACACAGTCAAATCAGAAAGCCAGTCACAAAAGGTTAGGAAACGGTAACTGCGACGTCCATGAATAGTTGACGTCTCATCACTTAGGTTTTCTTCTCACTATATATACTTATATTAATAATTCGTTTTTTACACTAGCCATGTCTAATTACTAATCATTATGTTTGACTAACTGAAGTTTATTGTGTTGTCACTAATTAATCATTACGTTTAACTAACTGAAGTTTACTTTGGTGGTCACGCAGATCAGATTGGATGCCATGATAGACTTTGAAAGATAAAAGGCCCTGAACGAGAAGAACTGAAAAATTATCCGTTTTGGATCAATAGCAATGACTTCGCCAATGCAATGCTCAGGTTAATTCTCTATATAATCGATTTATATGTTAACGTATAATGAAATTATAGCTAAGCCGATATGTCTAGAGGACGTGTATGGTGGCGAGAAAAAACGTATCACTTGTTTTTTTCGTTTAGGTTAGACGTTTAGACCACTTCCAAAATGTGCCCCGAACGGAGGCGGCGTGTCCACGTTGTATGTCAAGATCCAGACGTTCTGAGACGCCAAGATCGGAACGTCAAGAGCAGCCGAGGTTTCGAACGCGATAGGGCAGAATTCGTGGGAACACTAGATTGATGGTTATGTTCTGAGCTTGCTGGTCTCCGCAGGGTAGCCTACGGAGCCAGCTTCGGATGCGCCGCCACCGACCACAGAAGGGGCTAGGAAGTGGCTAGCGGTTGCATCCCAGACTAGAATTTTGTTACGCTCGAAGGCTGTAAGTGTTTCCCGTCTGGACGTCTGCCGTGCTCCGCGCGGAGGCCAGTCCGTTCTGGAATGTGCGGAAGACCGCATGACCTAAGGGCTCTGCTGAAGGCCTCATAGCTGCATGTTCAACGCGTCGCCCTGCATTGATGGTACACGGTAGGCCGTGATGTCCCATTTTGTCGAAGGGGTGACGACATTGCGTCAATTAGGAATTGCAACTAAGACTAGCTGCTCCTAATCGTAACGTGCTTATAATAGACAACTGCCGCTGTATCTAGTATGAAAAATTTCCTGTTTTGGGCGCTTCACATTGAGAAGACAATGGCAGGGCCGGCCAGGGTCAGTAAATCCGGGACCCTGATGACATCTATATATATATATATAAATATATATAATCATCTGAAATAGAGCTTCCGGCCTGTGCAAGCATATTAATTATTGATTGCGATCTCTCTTATATGTCACCGTCAGAAAGTTGATAGTGAAATAAAACGTTACCTCTCTCTCTCACTTTCTTTCTCTATATATATCATATGTCTTCTTGTCTGTTATGTTGCAGAGAGTACGAGATTTGAGTCCACTGTCGGGCGCTCGCTATACCCAAAAACACCACACAGCCTCTAAGACACACACTACTTCTTAATTAGCTACGGTATCCAGAACGCCAATAGGAAATGAAGGCTTACGTCGTTAGCGGTTATGAAGAAGTTCCATGGAAGAAGTGTTGCCACGCCGATCAGGAAGACAATTGCCCCCGCAGCGTACCACCTAAAAAGTTATATACCACAGCGTTGACATTGTTGATCATATAGCAAGAACAAATATAGGCGCTGCGTCCTGCGGTCAACTATAATATATGACGGCAACTAGCAACCTCTACACATCAGTCAACAGCCATCGTCCATGAGAGCATGGTACCATTCTGATGTGCCTACTGGTTAACAAAATTAATCGTATGCGCACAGTTTTGCAAAGTTGCTGCGAACGTAGAACTTTAAATATAAATTAACACAAAAAACGAACGCCGGCCTTCTAGTGATGCTCTAGGAAGTTAATTTTTTTAAAATCGTTTTTTCAGTCGACAATATGTGTGTGATTGATAAAAACGAGTTTCTTATCGCTTGGAGTAGGCGCTGTACGGGCAAAGCCGTGGTATTTCCCGTACCACTTTTTTATACGATAAACACTTTGTACAAAACTGCTATAATATCGAATGATTGGGTGTTCCAATAATGGCGAGTATTGAAGCACAGCAGTAAAAGTGCAGATCTACTTAAGTAAGTCGTTTAATAAGTAACCAGATCGTCGACAGGATGACGCCACAATGATATTTGTCTATGACGGAGAAGTTGCACTATTTACGCTATCACAATACTCTGAAGTCACTCAAAGGGGAGCTTTCGATTACGTGTGGACATTTAACGAAACATACGATCACTGCTCGAAGATATTGAGAAATACAAATTTTGCATCTAACGTCTAACGTGACCGAGCATCAATCAAAAATGAAGCGCGCTCCAGCGGTCGAGTTGAGATCACTTCACCAAAAGTTGTTCAAAAACACCCGTCGTATTGTCGTGGAAGATTGCCAAATAAAGGTGGCGGTGAGATAGCTGAGACCGCAGGCATCTCAGTAGATGGGGTGCATAATATACTGCACAAACGACTAGAACTAAACAAGCTGTGCGCAATGTCGGTGGTCCGCGGGTGCTGACTTTCGATCACGAATACACGCAAAAGAACACATCGTATAGCAGTGTTTGCCAATGCTTACGACTAATCCGCATGACGTTTGCGCGTCGATAAGTGAGCGCAAACGAGAGCTGGAGCCACCGCTGTGTATCCGAAGCGAAACAGCAGTCAACGCAGTGGACAGCGCCTGATGAATGTGAGAAAGACCATTACTCGCGCTTTTGAAGCAATTATAATCTGCTTGCAGAAGGCTTGAACAGTCAAAGGAGCATATCATTCTGAAGCGTTTACACCAAAGATACAACCAAAACAATCAACATTTGTGTGCAAAAAGTCATCGCCGCTGTGGATGCGTACTTTAAAGGCCTCGAGACTTCTTACTTTTCCGAGGAGATCAAAAGGTTGAAACACTGCTGCATAACGGTGTGTGCAGACTTTGAAGAAGATTACGTCGAGAAGAAAAATGAAAAAAAACGGAAATTGGGTATTCTTTATTTTATGATTCGTTAATCAACTACCCACGTAGATGTATTTATGTGTTCATAATTATATATATATATATATATATATATAGGAAACATGATGGTTTTGCAATAAAGAATGAAAGAAGGTAAGAACACCAATTAGTTTACTGGACACAATCGCCGCAGTGCTAGATTGTGCGTACGACGACACCGTGACGACACGTGCGAATAAATGTAGCAGGAAAATGAGACTCACCTATCGGGGGGTGGCGACATTTCCTGAGAACTTGAGCGATCCTGTTTGGAGGTTACTTCAATCCGCCCCGATTTGTCTACTGCCATACCGTTGGCGCCGTTAACGACCGCGGTCATAACGGACACCTGGGCACGGTCACGTTGCTTAGCGCTCATAACGGTGCTTTCTGGAAGGGCACAGACTCGATGAGTAGAGATCTGTTGCCTGCTCAATTCGCACGCGAATACTCGCAGATACGCGGCGCTCGTATGCAAGCCTACCAAGCTGCCGTAAAGACGCTATCATTGCCGCTTAATTACTACGTACTACGTCTTAGTGGACGCTACACGAGTTATGATAAGGCTACGCATTTGACAAGTCTAGTCTTTCATTTGTCTCGTGGTCTCGTGAGCGGATTAAGGCTATGCCGTGCCAATCGCATCTTTTGACCCCACTATACGCTAAGCAGATTAATCGTAACAGACAGTCAGGCTGCTGACCTTCAATGCTGAACGACCCTTTCTAAGTTGAGGGCAACGTTCCGCACCTCCTCGCCGATTGGGCTTCACCTGCCGTACAATATCACTCACACCACGTTCGGCGACCGCCAGTCGCATGATGGTGGGGAGAAGGTTTTTATCTATCGGGGAGCGTAATAAGCAACTCCCTTACGTTCTGCGAGAGCCGTGCACGGCCTAGTTTAAACGTACATAATATATATGAATAGACAATGAAAGTCATAATGGTTCTCGATCTAATATGCAGGCTGTAGCAAAGTCAAGACAATGGCATTTTACACACCTGGTGTTACTGTGGCGATCTAAGGTTGTCTCTAGGCCAACAGCCTAAATATATTGCATCGCGCAGGTTTTGTGTAGCAACTTGGGAGTGCTTCGCTTATGCAGACACTTGTATAATCCAAGTGGTGATCCACAAGTGTTTGCAAAGTAGTAAACCGTCTAACATAATATTGTTTTTGTTTCCCATGTTTCAATCGTTTTCTCTTACATATATATATATATATATATATATATATATATATATATACATACATATATATATATATATATATATATATATATATATATACATACATGTACCAAGAACAAATCATCCAAAACTCTTCCCCTCTAACTAAAGGGGCACACACTGCGACAAATATGCCTGTAACTGCTATCAACAAGTGGAAGCCTTCGGCAGACCTATACACGAAGAAGCGCGGGTACTGAGCCTAGACATGTGACAATCAACGATGCCTTCACATGAGCTTTACGATCAGCGGGAGTTCCATGCGTTCCGGTACCACCTGGACTGCTCCAGGACGGCGAGCAGCATCCAAATGTGCTAACCTTAGCTCGTAGAAGGGCCGTACCCTAGTTTGGGATGGCAATGTGACTGGCTCTCCGCATATCCTCAGTTGTCAGTATGTCGTCTCGTCTGGTTACGCGGCTTCCTTCGTCGACCAAAACAATCGAACAATTGCACAAGTACTCTAAACTCCAACGCACGCATAACTTCGTTTCTTTAGCGTTCGAGACGTTAGGAGGGCCCGCCACAACTGTTTTACAAGGTGTCTGAACGACTAGTAGATCCACCGGTGAAAAACAGACACGTGATTGGCTTTCATTGACTTTTTCAGTGGCTCTCGTCATTCAACATGACAATACCACAGCCGTGCCAGGGACGATGTTGAAATGGTCCCAACCAACGCTGGCGATCTAATATTAGGGATGTGGTAGTAGACCTTTCAAATAAAATATCAATATTTTTTTCATTTGAAAGGTCTATCACTTTCAGATAATAGACCTTTCAAATACAAAAATACCAACGAGCTTGATCCAAACATCGTCCTCTCCGATGAGAAAGTGTTCACTGCTGAACAATCTCTAAACAAGCAACAAAATCGGGCATGGCTGTAGCAAGAACCTGCGGGCAGCAATGTAACGGGGAGCGCCGGACAACCTATGACGGGTTCACGCCGCTCATAATCATTTCTCGTGGAGTCAAAATAGACGGGGCGAAGTTCCGCCGCCTAACTTTAATGGATCATCTGTTGCCGTGGATCGAGGGTTTACATTTCAGCAGAAGTTAGCACCTTGCCATAGTAGAAAGACGTGCGGTTTACATTTTAGCAGAATTCAGCGCCTTCTCATAGAAGAGAGCAAACTCAGACCTCGGGGTTCACGCACGACCTCGGGGTTTACGCACGACCTCGGGCTTTATCTGTCGCATCTGAAGAATGGCCATTTTCTTGGCCGTATTTAAACCCAGTTGACTATATCCTGTGGAGAATTCTTGATGCTAATGTTTTGCCACCGTTCTTCAATGCCCTGCAGCAAACTCTTATAAAAGAGTAGAAGAAAACGCCACACGAGGTCGTTCGCAAATCGTTTCATCAACAGGCCTTAAGCTGCAGTTCAGGACAATTTTAAATAGAATAACATTTGAGATAGTATTTTAATTTCGTGGTGATTCTTTCAGAGGACACCTAATCGTGGTTAACCCCGTACGTGTGTGTATATATATATATATATATATATATATATATATATATATATATATATGCACACAAACATTAAGATTAAAGAATGAGCTCAAGTGTCTGTTTGAGTCGTGACCAAAAACGAAACTAGAAGCTAGCTAAATTAGCTTAAACAGTTGTAGTTTACAGCGTAGGCGTTCGTGCACTCATGCTTTAGACATGCGTTCTATGGGCTGTGCAGAGATTTTACGATTATTATTAGCTAACGAGCTAACTCGATCAACAGCACGCACGTATATATATATATATATATATATATATATATATATTAAGTACACACAGGGGTTTTAAGGGGTGGTATATTCTGTTCAAAAAATACTTTTCATCAATGGGGAGGGGGGGCGCAGAAATGCCCTGTTAGAAGTGAAAGAAAAATTACTACGCTGTTGCGGCTGAACGAGTCATTCGGTGGAGAAACCAGACATACCACCTTGTTTGCCTCGTCTGGAAATACGTATGCTGGCTACAAGAAGACAAATCGCACATTGAGACCCGCTCGCCGCCAAAAAACTAGAGGATATCCACGTTTATAAATTTCACATTCCTTTTCTGGGATATCCACGTTTGTAACTTTCACGTTTTATAACTTCAACACTTCGTATTACGACGTATCAACGTCCACAGAACGATCGCAAAAATGTACACACGTTACAGAGGTAATTGTGGTTCCAGATCAATGGATCTGATCCGTGATATGATTACCATAAAGCATTTCCCCAAGCTCCCCGATGTGGGACGCCCATAAGGTCCCGTATTAACAGAGGAGAGACGCTGGCGACCCCCAGACACACACCGTACACCCGCCGCTAACACCGTCCTTGTTCCATTAGTAGATCACCAAACAGGTTCAGATTCACGTCAGTCAATACAGCACGAGCAACATGACGAAACGATGAAATGGCTACTACCGTTGTCGTGGCATTAGTACGGATCTTTGGTACAACCTTGCTTGCGCGCTGCCAACTCGTTAATGATCTAAACTGCTAGCTCGGCAATAGATGACTAAGCATCTAAGCGGTAAGTATTGTAATAGCAGAATTACTAGTAGATGTAACAACATTCGTCTGTCCAGTCCAGAGGCAATCGAATAACAACAGCAACAACAACAACACCAACAACAACAGGCACTGGTAACGCCTGATAACAACAATACAACCACAACTGATGAAATCGAAGGTTGCAAGTCGCGGTAGCTGCAACGTGACCGAATCGAGCGTTTACAGCACGTTAGGCAGCGCCTAGGCGTGGAGAGAGGATCGTAAAGTATGCAGAATTCGACTCAGTTGTGTGCAATACAATAGCTTTAAGACGACCTCTATGTGTACTCTGTTCTATTCAAGCCATTACGCGAGGCAGCTTGAATAATTCCAGGCGATTGTCTAGAGTTATTTAAGTTGCCTGATTCTTATAAGCGATAAAATCCACAACACAATCGAGCTTTGCAAATAATGATACGCCGTAGGCTCCTTTAGTGGGATACTTATAGCCCGCCTGTTAATCATATGAGGCTCCAGCTAAGTTGCTGAACAAGGTATCTAAAAAGCGAGAGAGCTATTTTCCGGAAGGCACAGAGTCTCATTTTAAAGTCGTGTATTTAGAATACAAGAGGGTCGAAATCAGATATCATTTGCACCGATTGCATGAAGGTAAAAATAAAACAAGAGGAGCAACACGCACAACTAGAATAGAAAAGACGCATTTTTGTAAGGAGAATGTCGTTTCCAAAGTTCGCGCTGTAGAGTGATAAATAGCCTGATATTACTACCAATGAGAGTACACATTTGAACCTCTCTTACCTATGAATAGGTACCAATAAGGATAACAAACTAATCTTCATAATTCCTAAAGTACCTTAGCAAAAACGGCGCGTTCTACAAGAGATACTGTCCTTTGTATGTAAAAGAATGGGGAGGAATGTAAAAAGAATGGCTAATAAATAAAACTGCCAACAATAAAGCTGCATTTATGCTCCTATGTCCTACATGGCTTCGCACTACTACGTCGAACAGAAGTGTTTTGCTCCTCTTCTCCTCCCTTTCCCTCTCCGTCACTCTAGATTCTTCTCCACTTATTTATTTTCTCATAAAGGCGGGCACCATGGCGGGTTACCCCTGTAGATGAAAGTAGCTGGAAGCTTTTCCAAGATTTGGGATAGTTCCTGCTGGTGAGCATTTTTTCTATCATTGGCTTAAATAGCCTTTGGGTGGTTCTTTAGTAGTAGTAGTAGTAGTAGTAGTAGTAGATGAACTGCTTGGGCATTGACCGCATCTAGACCCGGTGCCCTTATGTCCTGGCCGTATGCGTTCGGCCGCGATTCTGATCTCTTGGATTGAGATTGGCTTGAAGGTAAGATCAGAAGTTTCCTCAAAGAGCAGCGGCTGCGGCCGGGGTTTTTGTGGAAAGTAGGAGCGCTATTATGGCCGGTCGGGCTGCTTCTGCTGGTAGGGGCAGCTGTGCGTGGCGTATTTTGTTACGCACAACCTTACCCCATGGGTTTTTTTGACCTCCTCGCACACAGAGTTCCAGCGGTCTATTTTGCTATTCCTAATTGCCATATGTAGGGTTCTTCGTCTTTCCTATTCTATGGTAAGATTACAGAGAAGCGCGAAGAGTCCTACATTGCGTTAGTGCTGGTACTCTGATAGGCGCTTTTATATTATACTTATTAACCGCGTATAACTCAATGCTTTATTTGGCATTGGCAGTCCTAGAGAACGGCACAAACGTAGAAGGAATTAACTAGCGATCTCTAAAATGGGAAATATTTAAAAATGATTATTGAAGCTGTAATTAATCACGCAATGAGTCGTCGCCACGTAAGTGGCCAGCGGGAAAACGTGATTTAAGTAATATTGCACAAGGGCCGTTGACGTTAGAGGGAATGCGTGTTAGTGGCACGCCCCATAATCAGTCCGCTCGTCTTTAGAACACTAAAAGAAAAATGTGTAACAAATTGTGTTACACTTGGACGCCACAACTACCGCAGTAACGGTCAAACAGTTTTGAGAAACAGATACCCCATCCGACAAGAGAAACAGATGCACTACTCTAGCAGTGATCGTAGATTTGTAATTAACCATCGGGGCAAAATTTAACAATATCATTTTTCTACTTGATTCTCTAATTTTTATTATTTAATTGTATGACTACAAGGAAATATGCTGAACTAACTACACAAGGGCATACAAGGAGCGCTACCAATCGAGCGTATCCTCGAGGCAGCTCCTCATTGATAATATAGCTAAAATGCTTGCGATAGCAGAGCAGATTAGCAAACAGGAAAGCCTCATGACGTTGAGACCTGACACCTTTATATGGCAGGAGACCTCATAAGACCTCGGCGCTAATTAGATAACTACATATTGGTTTGTCTGGCCGCTTATGCACTTACGCAGTCAAAACACGCGAACGTTTGTAGTGCTCTCTCAATTTTTCAATGATATTGGCAAGCATAAGTATAGCCTAGCATCCTACTAAATCGATGCACTATCGTCCCAGTATGGGTGACATCTGCTTTATGTCTCTCCCTCTCTATCTTTAGAGCGTTAATACGCACAGAAACGCAATCTTGTCTTAGAACTCGCTAGCCAGATCTCCGCGGATAAAACGAAATGTTGGAATTTTTACGGCTGCGCAAATGGCTATCCCGCTAAATCTGAAACGTCGCATTCTTTCCCACAATATCTCGTTGTCTCTCTCCCTCTGTATCGAAAGTAATTCTATCTATACGAACGCACGTGTGTAGAAAACAGGCGGAAAATAATCGTGCGGTATTATATATATATATATATATATATATATATAAATATATATATAAAATATTTATATATATATATATATATATATATATATATATATATATATATATAAATATATATGTAAAATATTTATATATATATATATATATATATATATATATATATTGAGATGATTTGTTAATAATTTACAATACGCTTGCACACTCGGCAGTGTTCGCCTCGTATATACATATATATACAGCCTAGTATGGCTTCATACGCGCTAAAAGGAGAGTAGCCGCCAGCCGCACTACAAATGAGCACGTACCAGCAAAGATGCCACAACTTGGCATCTCCCTCGACAGCAATAATGGCTGTCCATCGGATGATGCAAACGGTCCGATGAAATACCCTATACTCAGGTGCAAAAAAGGACATAACTCCGAAGGTACCAGTAAGTACACTAGCAAACTTGCATGTGAATCTATACTACTACGTACTGTCATTGCTTCACTTCGACAGCGTTGGCCATTCCTCTTTGTAGCGCGATACAATTCACCTATTTAGAGACAAACTCGTGCATAGAGTCGCATACGCATAGGCCCACGTCCCTACATAACACTTAACGATATTTAGCTGAACCGTAGCACCGCCTAGACGGCAACAATCGACGGAAGAAAATCCTCACGTAACCATGGAACGGCCTTCGCCAACGACAAGTACTGACGATGCCATTCGCAGAGCCAAAATCGTACCGTCAGAGCTGTCCCAAGGGGACGTCTCTTCCGCTGCTCGAAAAACACTCCGAACACCCCACGGATCCGGCGTACCCTAAGGCACCGACGACGGCATTTCCAGCGTCCAGAAATTAAGTAACGACTGAGGAGATTCAAAACCAGCCGATGGCTGTGGAGATTACACTGCGTGGACTGGTCGCTAAGTTTTCAATGAAAAAGGCCATGACGGCCATTCTCGAGCTAATGGCTCATATGCAACTAGGGTGTGGAAGAAAAGAAAAAGCTCGACATTGCTAGAATGTTTATGTCAGACGCTGCCACTTGATATAGAACTGCAAGGATGTGCAACATCCGTTAGGCGAACATTATTGAATTATACTAACCACGAGCTAGACATCATGTAGGTTTTTCTACTACTGAAGTGTGTCTAGCTAGCAGCTGCCGCATACGTTCGCCAGGAGACGATTGTGTGCTCTGAAGTGTGATTACATTTCATAATTGTTACTATGAGATAACGCGAAAGTTTTGTTAGAGTCAACGAAATATGTTCAAACATCGTAATTTACAGTCTGTAATATTAGTAAAGAAACGTTAAGATTAAAAAAGATTATTGCACGGTCAAAATGTCAGTTTTCAACATACACACTTCTACCTACTTGAGGCCGTAGCAGACTACGTGGGTGGATTATCAATATACCTAGATAAACGCATACCGCCAGCGCAATGGTTGAAGAAGGACGACTTTGGTGTGGATCTCATGGCCATGAGGGTAAGCTTGGTGGTTGTCTACCTCCACCCCTACCTGGTCTATTCGACTACAAACTTCTCTGAAAAGTACACAGCGTGTATCTGTCGACTGTGTTCTCAAGTGTGTGCAAAGTATCATACATCGTAAGGGCCTGCCAGAAGACATCACTGCACTGCCTCTCTTGAATGACGCGCCGAGAGCAGTTGACAGAAATATAAGTAGCAATTTTATATGCATGCTCAATCCGAGTGAAACAAAGGTGATGATCAAAAAAAGTTGTTTATGCAAAATTTGCTTTGATAATAGCTTTCAGAGATTTCACGTCTTAGTGATATAAAAATGTAGTGTCATCTTAGGATAAAACCTCATCCACCACTACAAGATCGGTCACAAATTATTCGGAAATTCAGCAATAAGTGCTTTTAAAATAATTCTTATATTTCTATCTTCAGAATCTATATATATATATATATATATATATATATATATATGTCTCGCGAGCCGATTGTGACCCAATAGCGTGCCTTTTAATAAAAATAATTCGTATTGTAAATGTGACATTAGCGGTTTCAGACGCCAATGACCTATTCGATCTGTCACAACATGGGTTCACCAAAGGACGCTCAACACAGCTTTACAACTACTCGAAGTTGCTCGAGATTGGGCTTTGACATAATATAATTTAATATGATTAAATAAATGTACCTCTTCTTGCCACTTACTTCGATTACTCGTGTGCCTTCGATAGGGTTGACACCAACAAAGCTTGAAGGTCTTGGAATTGACCCCCTTATTATTATAGCTAGTACTTACACCTTATTTTTTTAAGTTTATATGTAAGGTATAAATAAGCGTGTGATCTAATTTGGTCGTTGTGTTGACCTTAAGACGATGTGTATTACACGTTGTGTGTAGTTCAGATACACAGTCCACATTACGCCGAGCTTTGTTTCGGACCAAAAGAGGGGCACCGATGGAGTAATTGTATTGTGCAATCCCGAGACAAACATGAAGTGCAACACAGTTTGCCACTGACAGTTTCCGATCAAGAAACAAAGACCACTTGTAAACCTCATTTACCGTATCTTGTATTTTTTCTTGCAGTTTTTGGGTGAGCCCCCTTCTCTGTCTATTTTCACATCATTGGCATATGTCTTGTGTAGCTCTTTCTAGGAATAATATCGGAAAAAATATCTTATACTTTAGCGAATTAAGGTAAATATAAATATAAGCAGACAAAAAGTTGAGGTTTACACGTGTGTGATGCTGCTAAACTAACAGCGCAAACTACAACAACACCATTGGGGTCGAGGACAATCGGAAGCGGCTTTAGCCCTCTCAGACAGGGTATCATGCACACGCACTTGGAAGGTCCGCTTACGTAGGAAAGCATCTATGCATGCAACTATCTTGGTGCCTACCTTGAGTTTTGTCCAGCAACTGGAGTATTTACTTTCTGTTTATTACAGTTCAAAACCCGACGACTCGAGTTTAAAATCGAAATATATGGCGTCAAAATACTTTGATGCGTGAATATATTCGACCCAGTTATTTACGGAGCACGAGTTCTATCCAACCGAAACAGCAAGAATATAAATATATTTATGTATATATATTACTGACTTAAAAATGTGTGCACTATGCATCCCATAGATAAAGGCGACCTTGTTTAGCATATTTAATAACTCCTTTCTATAATATACATGCACATGTGGTTTGTCGTAAAAACTATAATTTATTTACAGCAAAACGTTTATCCTTCCACTGTGTTCATCCAATAAACGTAACATCGAACCTATATATGATACACAGACCATTACGTTTCTTCCAATAAACACAACATCAAACTTATATATGATACACACTCACACTAATTATTACGTATTGTCGCTTCGCTTGGAACGCTGGCTATTTCTTTTTTAGCGTGTAGCAGTTTACGTATTTAGAGGTACATTCGTACATGGGCACATCGCATACCGCTCACCGTCTAAAGAGTAACAATTTGTGCGGCACCTCCTCGATCCTCCCGCTTGTCATATGCGTGCCCTGATTTAAGTTTGCACACGTCTTACAGTAATCGTACAGGTTTAGATTTACCCCACTGAAAAGAAAGTAGACACGTTGCTCCAAGTACTATATATATACATATAAAGCTCCTCTTAACGGCTTCCTACAATACTGGCGCAAAACTACGCAATGGTTGTACTGCAACTGCGTATATATCGGTATGTAATGCTCCTATACATGAACTATATATATATATATATATATATATATAGCTTTTTTTGTACATACACCTATGACCTTTGCCGTTCGAGCGGTTAAGTAGTAGTGGTCTTTTTCTTCGTTACTGGAGACTTGGGCCGCTCGTCCGGCTTGAAGGGTGGCCATTGCGCGATTCTGGCCAGGCCGACATAGCCGAGGCCGGCTCCGAACAGGAACACAAGTGGCCTCGCCCGCGAGTCCTGGCTTCGGATGCCTGTGAAGACGTACCACGAGGCGCCCATAAGGAACAGCCCGCCGACAATTCGGCACGGGGTGCAGTCGTCCTCGATGCGTCGGGACTGCCGACCTGTGCCGGCGCTCGAGTTCGCCGTCATCTGGTCCGAGTGAGGTCCTCAGACCGCGCTGTCGCCACAGACGATGACGCGTCCCTGATCTCCTTCTGATGCTCCTCTTCGCCTTCACCTCTATTTTTTCTACGACGTCTTCTTTCTGCTGCTACGCTGCGACTTTATTTCCACTGTTCGTCACCCGTTTCCTGCAGCAGCAAAAAGATCATCATTAATAAGAACACCGCCGCCAACAACAACAATAATAAGAAGAGCAACAACAACAACAACAATGAAAACGGCAATAGCAACAGAAACAACAACAACGATGACGACGACGGCGTATAACTGACTCGCTCCCTATTCAGCCCTATGTCATATTTTTACGTAAATAGCTTGTTGTCTTTATTAAATTCGTATTTCCAATGGGGTGTCTAGCTTTCTAGACAAAGAAGGCTGCGCAACTACTGACCGAAACAACAATGAACATACCTGTATCGCAAACATAATGATCATGAGGACGATGTAGTTGAACTAATAATAATGTTTACTCGCTTCAAATCACCTATGATTTATTTCTCCACAGTAATAATGAGCAATCGATTCTAAGCACCAAACGCCGAGGATACTTCAGCAAGTTTAAGTACAAATTGCCCAAACCAAGCGCGTATTGATACACATTACAAAACACATAACAAAACACACAACCAAACAACAAACAATAACATACGGCGAGGCAGAACGGCGACGATATTCGGTTCACGGCGGTTCGGTCCAGTGTAAAAGTCATTTTTAGCTTTCAGCTTGAGAATGTTTGTCTGAGGTTTTGCTCTTTCTCTTCAAAAACCGCATAGCGATGATATTCAATGTAACAATAACAATCACAACAACAATAACAACTCAGATGTCAAGTCGAATCAACAAAACCGCGTGAGATTGAACAAACAAGCACAGGCGAGCAATTAGTGACAGTGATATTTGACGACGAATTCCATATCGGCGAATTCGAGATGATGATGAGGATGACGACGATATAGTAATGGAAATGTCATTCAATTTTCAATCAATACGAACACGGACGTAGCTAGTCGAACAATAAATAGCTGTTGCCGTCAGTCAGCTCTCGGAGTTCGGAATCGAATTAGAACGAGGTGCTCTGAATCGCTGATCTCTTTTTTTTGGACAGTCGCGCGCGAAAGACGCAGGAGACTTATCTCTGCGCGAATTCGACGAACAAGTTGTCGTCGTCTGCTGCTCGCATCCGGGACCGCGAATTTCATACACGTGTTCCCAGCACCATTCGCGCACGACATTGCGTGTTGCGGCTTGGACCTATAGACACTTTTAGACAGCACTGTGTTGGTGGTTCGCGCTTCGACGAAAGGCAAATCGGTCGAAAGTACGTGCAAAAAAACGGTGGAGAGCTTTGCAAATGTGCCCCCCCCCCCCAATAGTTATGTAGCGCCTACGCACCACATTGTGAAATGAGGAATCTGTCTCTGACTGAAGTCGAATGCAATCTTACTATATATATATATATATATATATATATATATATATATATATATATATATATATATATATATATATATATATAAATGTACAGTGGTTCTTTTTTCACAATGAAAGCATGCTAAAAATAGCAGCGCAAGTAACCAGTCGAACTGTCATCATGATCAATAACAAACGCCAAAGCATAACGGCACCAATAATAGCACAAGCAATTCCAACGTCCGTATATTAACACGACGTGTTACTTAAACGTTTTACCTACATGCCTAGACAAATTATACAGATATTAAAACAGGCTTATGCGACTATGTGGCAGCAGTGGCAACAACGACGGTACAACTGCGTAGCACTTTCTTTTTACTTCTTCGCAGTTGTCTCCGAGAAAACTATGCTGTTGAAGTTCTTATGTTTACTTCTTCTAGACGCCAGCCGAAGTTTGGCTTGGTGGTGGTCCCCCGTGTCGGCTGGGAGTGCGCTATGAATAATAATAATAATCATAATAAATAGGGGCATAATAATAATCATAATTTAATCGGTCGATTTCCAAAGCAGCCTAACACCGCCGCGCCTGAACACTACGTAGCCGTTTATCTGCTCTGACTGATCCACTACGATTTACATCCTGACTCTTCCTTCTCTGCGTTAGCCGCTGTCATGATTTTGGTCATTGCTGCTGTTTCCCTGTTAATTACTTATTGTGTGAGTGATTGCTCGCCTCGCGCTGCCTCTCTACGGCCAAACCGGGCAGAGTATCTGTGACATACATCGTTAATGTTTCGGCTGTGTCGTAGGTTTGTACGGCGTATAATAATATACCTACCTACCTGCCAGATTAGATACCTACCTGTTTTGCGCTGCTGGATGTGGAAACTGACTGGAGCAGCCCGACTTGTTCCAACGGGGGGACGAGGCCCTAAGCGACGGATCCGACCGTCAGCTAGTCTCTCTTCCCCTCACCGTCATTTCGCGATCTCTCTCTCTCTCTCTCTGTCTCGTTCTGCCTTTTAGAAACACACAGGCAGATTGAAGCATTATCCTATAGTTCGAGTAATTGTGCTACTGGGGTAGGTCTTAGAAGTCGTCTAAGTTTTTTGTAACCTACAGTAGACCCATACCACGGGTGGAGCGTCTCCAAGTGTCAGAAAAAGTCCCACGCATTGCTAGAGTTTGTTTGTTTTATGTGTTGCTAGGTCCCTAAGCTAGTCAAAAAATCTAGCCGAGTTTTCGGATCTGGCTTCGAATCGTGACGCTCGCTAGTGAGTACGTGGACCGCTAGCAAACTAGACTTGTTTCTTTTCACACTATTCATAACCGTGCCGTACAGTCAACAAACGTATGCGTTGAAAAACAAAACAAACTAACAAAAAACCTCGTAGTCGCAAACAACGATACACAAACCCGTCTTACAGCCGCTCCCCAACGAAAAAAAAAAACAAAAGAACTTTGTGGTGAATGGTCTGCACCCACAGCCCTTTCGGGACGGGGAAAGGGATGTTTGCTGCGGCAAACATCGTATCTATCTATCTATCAGCCGTTTCGTCCGCCTTTTCCAGGTTCCGAGGAACTGACCTTGTTGTTGTTGTTGCTGCTTCTGTGGCTGTTGGTGCTAATGCTGTAATAAGCAGTCATGTTGTATCTGTTGTAGTATTCTTGCCATTGCAGAGTCAGCAGCCGAGCTGAGTGTATCCATTCGTGTTGGCGCAGTACCAGAACTGATCGAAGCGGAGCGGAACGCAGTGAACGAAGAACGCAAAAGCACAGAACACCCGAGAAAATAGTGTCGCGTTTTTTTCCCGTTACTCTTACCGAACTACTACTGTTTAACTCTACCGAACTACCCATCTTACAGACGATGGTGGGTGGTGGCTGGCTGAGGAGTGACTAGTGAAGGAAGAACAAGAAGAAGAAGAATACAAGTAGACTACATACACAAGCCGAACTCAAACTCAGTGGACAGTGTGAGTAGACTAGGCTGGACATTAAATTAGACGATACTAGACTAGCTAATTAGATTAGGCTATATTATCAATAAAAGCAACAGCAGCAGCAGCAGCCGTATTTGACTAGACAAAGTCACACGGCGGCGTATATGTGGGAGTGTGGGGTCGCGCAATGATTCGATCAATTCGAGGTGGTGATTATTTATCTGGCTCGCCGTTGTCGCCGTGGGTTATGATTATTAGATTATCAGATTATTATTATTTTTTTTTTTTTCGTGAAGAGTGGGAATCATTTCATTTCTTCAGGCGGCTGGCTGTTGATGGTGGATTGTGATGGTCGTGGTGATTGTGGTGGAGGTGGTGTAGGGTATGATTGACGTCAACCAGCGCCACTGTTATGAATGCTGTAGTCTTGTTGTACTGTACTGCATAATGACTGTACTACTTAACGTACAGAAGACACTGCAGTAACTACCGTACAGAAGTGCAGGAATTACCGTACAGAATTACAGTTCTTATCGTACAGAATTGCAGTTATTATCGTACAGAACTGAAGTTCTTAGCGTACAGAGCTGTATTACTTACCGTACAATACTGTACTTGACGCATCGAGTATCATCCTACATAGTTGTCGCTCGGTGTTGCCTATACGGCATTGACGGATGCTGATGATTAGTTAACTGCTAATGTTGCTGCTGCTACTGCTGGTTAATTATCCATCAACTGCGGTTAGTGGTTATCTGGTTTCTGGCGGTGGCGGTGGTTACAGTCGAAAAGGCGAAAAAGCACGTAACCACGCGCGACTCGTAACGCGACGTGACAGACCCGCATACAGACAGACACAGTGAAACCAGTTGTTATTTTGTGAGTTTCCGCGAGAGAGAGAAAGAGAACATCTAGTGCTTACGACGATTTATTTATTCAATAAATAATAATTGATTATTGATTGAAATGATCTGTAAATCAAGCAGCTCATTGACGAGGGGTCAACAAGAACCGCGACTTTTTTTCTAAAAGTAGGAATGGTTTGAAGTAGCCAAAAAGAATAGTTGAAAATCCAAGACAAATCAAATTGTTGTTGTTGGTTGTATGACCACCACCACCACCACCACCAGTAGTGAGCTATGGGTATTGCGGGTTTATTTGCGTGCGTGCGCCATCGTACGCGTGTGCCAAATTTGTATATATTTGTTTTTTATGTTATATTTGTTATTCTCTTGTTTTTGGTGAGAGCCTAATCTAGAGACCACTATGAACAACCAGCTAACCAATTCGATGCGACCTGCTAACTATAATTATAGCATCATCATCACGTTGTGTAGCACTAGTATAGCACGGATGTAAGTTGTTTACGTCGTAGTTGTTGTTCTTGTTGATACCTTTGCTGTTATTGCTTTTGATGCTTTTGTTGTTGTTGTTGATGCTTTGTTTTTGTTTTCGATAATGATATTGTTGTTGTTGTTGTTGTTGTTGGTGGTGGTGATGATGTTAAAGCCGCGCGCTTTTTCCACTTACCACCACCCTATCTCCCCTCCATCCCTCCCCGTTCCCTGCTGCCTTTGCTCGCTTTCGTTCTTTCTTTCTTTCTTTCTTTTTCACTTTCCACTTCTTTCGTAGGCGGCCTGCGTGTGTTGTTGCGTGTATGGGTGTTGTGTTGAATAAAGATGTAAAGCAATACTATGTATGCGTATCTAGTCTCGCTTAGGTTGTCGCTATGGTGGGTGGTTGGTGGTGGCGATCATAGCGCGAATACGTCGTCGTCGTGGTTGCTGTCGACGCGTACCACCACTGTCTACTGCGCCAAGGGCCGCTGTCTGCTGCTCTGCGACACATTACTACTGCTCGTACACCAATCAAGAGTGCGCATCACGCACCTCGACTAACTTCATAGTGGCTAGTGCCGTCTCAAGGCCTCTCTCAATTGAGAGACCACCACCTTCACTCGGAGACTATTTCGTATATCTCTCTTTTAGTAGTACAACTTCCGTCACGTAACTTTGTTTTTCTAAAAGCCAAATATATATATAGGCTTACGTCACGCAACTTTTCTTCTCTAAAATCCAAATATATATTCACACCGTTTTCTAAATACATGTGGAAGCATTGTGCGTTTCATCAACCTCGCATAACTACCCCTTCTAACAACCCCACGCTAAAAGTTACGCGCGGCGCATCTCGAGGTCTCGAGAAAGAAAGGTGCAATTACATCTTGTGCGTCCTTCGAAAAGCTGTCGCCACGCTATCTTATGAATGTGTATGTGTATACACACACATTCGTATATTTGGACCTTCAACCAGAATTAAAGAAACAAAAATTGAAACTACATAGCCAAGAGTTTGTTACAGTGTAAATCAAGTTACCTTGTCCTTACAGTAGTCACATGTCATAATGAGTTCTGCTGATATTCGAACCGAAGAGCGCTAGTGAGAGCAGGATGCAATGGTCGAATAGAAACGTGTATGTGTGCTTGTGCTCTGTGTGCTGAGCTGTTACGACGAATCGACTGGCGCCAATAGAATTGAGAGCAGACAGTCAACAAACGGAGATGCGCAGATAAAGAGAAAAAGGGAGAGAGAGAGAGATAGAAATTACGAGCGAACTTAGAGGGCTGGATACTCAATTGACGTGGTCATATGTGCAAAAATATTAAATCAAGCAACAAGCGACTGTATATGTTCTTAACAGCGCGCGTTGGTTGCTGCTTCTATGATGTGCAAATGGTGTTCGACACTGGCGAACGCGCGTCCAATCAATGCGTGCTTATGTTCCTTATACGTCTCTATGTTAATGTTTTTACTACGGGGCCCAGGAACAAAACTGCTACTACCACCCCCGCTAATCGGCATAGTGTCCATGAAAAACCTGATGACCCCCCCCCTACCCCCCCCCGTCCCCAATGACTGAAAAATACGTAGTATAACTTTAACGATGTGTGTCTGTTTTTGTTTTGCAGTACGTCTTTGGTCTTACACATTCGATCTCGACAGACCGACACACTCGCAAGCAAGTGCGGTAGTTTTTTTTTGTTGTCCGGCTTTATATCGGTTGAAGGCGTAACTCTATCCCATAAACGCCATGACCGAGACCTTCGTAGGGCCGCCTGAGCCGCCCGGACCAACGTCGCCTTCGCCGGCAGCAGCGGGACCCCATACTCACCAGCATCATCATCACCACCTGCAACCACAAGAAGAACAACAACAACAACAACATCACCATCATCATCATCATAACCCGATGCACCTCCATCAGCATCACCTGCAGAACTCAATGGCTTCGTCACACACTTCAGCAACAGAGACGACAGCAACAACAACAACAGCCACAGCCACAACACCAATGTCGACGGTGAACGTCGGAGGCGCAGGTGGTGAAAGATGCAGCCAGAATACCTGTCCGCAGCGTCAAGCGGACGAGCCGGTCATGTTAACCAATGACGACGCGACCGCTTGCAAGCGTGCAGCCGTCGAACGGGGCTACTGGAAGGATCCGTACGTGCAGCACTTCATTAAGCACGGCGATCGCAAACCACCGGAAATTAATCGTGGATACTTTGCACGAGTACAGGTTGGTTGGTTGGTTGGTTGGTTGGAAGATTGCTACTGGTTGCGTTAGCGTTGTTGGCCGGGGCGGTCCTACCATATTTTGCACAAGGTGTTGTTAGATATACTCGAGCACAGCATGTTGTGTCGTGAATTAACTGTTGTGAAGAAAACCTTCGCCGGAAATGGATGGCTCCAAAAAAGCATTATGGTAAACTTGTTAAAAAATCCCTATGCAAGTTAAAGAGATTTCGATTGTATTGTACCTGTAAGGCAGGAATAAGTGCATGAGCACTTTTGAACACTTGTAGAAGAGCAAGTTTTTGTTGGTGTTGAGATAAACAATATGGGGAACGGACGTTCATTTATGCATATCTATTACCTATGTAGTCTTTTTGTTCTGGATGACTTTAGATAGGAATGTACTAATGGAGCACTACGTCTGTTCGGTGTCCCTGAGCGTCAACATCGCAGCGCGTTCCGTTATAAAGGTGCTTCGGGAGCTTTCACAGAACGGCAACCTTTTGAAGTTGGTAATGGTGCCAATGCTCAAGCATTTGTGTCTATCTGCCTTTTCGACCTGTTGTTTGTTGTACTAATAAAAGCACCCATAGCTTATCAGCAACTGTACTAGGATCCCCAGGATATATCTCTGTTTCCCAGGATATATTTCTGTTTCCCAGGATCTTTTTCTGTTTCCCAGGATCTTTTTCTGTTTCCCAGGATCTGTTTCTGTCCTCGAGGTAAAACTGGATAATTCCGCACTATGACGGGATATCTCTGCCTCAGCCATCGTCGCAAATGCCGGTCCAGCTTATTAATTGACTGCGTTTTTAACATTTAAGAGAATCATTAGCTGGAGCCCTCTAGTAATAGAGTCTTCTGTGTGATAGGAGCCGTGTAATACCCAATGTATTTGATTTCCTCATAAAGGCGCTTCCGATGGGTGTAGTCATTTTGATAGTTTCACTGGCCGCAGCAGTCGCAAAATCATTTTCAAAGAAGAAGATGCATGTGTTTGCTTGGAGGTCGACCTTCAAAGAGCGATGAAAATATATATAATATATAATGAGATGAAGACAGTCATGAATGCGGTTTAGACACATACCAAGCGTATCTATATTGTTTTTGGCAGATGGTCATGTGAACGGCGCGGTGACGTGCGTATTAACATTTCCGAGCTTATATATATATATATATATATATATACATACATATATCATATATGGAAACCCAACGTTGCCTCCTACAAGCTCGGCGAAATAACAGTCGCTCTTGTTGCTATTGTTTTTGCTACCGAAGGCAATCAAGATGCTTGTGGACAAGTTTCTTGAAATCGCGAGCAGTCAGGCGCAGATCGTCAGCCTCGGTGCCGGTTTCGATACGCTCTTCTGGCGACTGCAAGACGAAAACCGGGCACTGAAGGCGTTCGTTGAGGTCGATTTTCCACCTGTTACCATGAGGAAGGTGCACTACATCCGTTTGCGGAAAACTCTTCTGGAGAGGATTGCCACCGGTGAAGGTAGGCTGGGGGCAGCCATGTTTTCCTTCGCACCACTTATATACGCTCATTTGAATAGGGAACGGTAGCTTCTTCCGTCACACAGCTAGCTTTTAGCGCGCCCAGGGCTACCACGAAAAACAACCTCCTTAAAAAGTGTTTAATTCTAGGGCTACTATGAGGTTAGACATAGTTAATATAAGGGCTTTGCTATGGCTGGTGGTCTCAGTAGTAGGTGGAGCTTCGCTCGCCCATCAATATTCGACTTTAAAATTATTTTTAATTTAAAAAATATATATATATATATATTGCGCCCATCCATTTTCAACTTTAAATGTATTTTTAATTAAAAAAATATTTTATATATATATATATATATATATATCAGAGCTAAAGCGAGTGCGTGTGTTGTTATCCCACCGGTAGACGATGACATTCGCCTATCAAAGTGCGACATTCATTCCACGCGCTACCATCTGATCGGAGTCGACATGAAGGATATGGAGACGCTGGCGGCGAAACTCGCTGACGACTGCCGACTGGACCCGCAGCTGCCGACGCTGTTTATTGCCGAGTGTGTTCTCGTCTATATGGCGCCCAGCGACTGCGAAGCGCTACTGGCCTACATAAGCAGTACGTTTACTGCTGTTGATATTTGTTGTTGTTGTTGATCTGTTCAGGACGACGGATCCATCGTCGACTAGTGTTTCTGATTCTGATGATGCCGCTGCTACTCTGCTACTGCCATTCTTGCAGCGGCCGAAATGGCGAAAACCGTTTAGTAAGCGCAGAGTGTGCTTAGCACGGACAGAAAGGAGTGCCTGCTTGCTGAGATATTCAAGATAAAAATAGTAACTCACGTTGTAATTATTACGTTCCTTGCTATCAAAGTTGATTCGAAAATTGCGACACTATTTCCGTACATCATACAGACCGTTGATACCATAAATTCGACGTCTTTATTTGACGCCATCCCACTCATCCTTTAGTGTTTTATATATATATATATATATATATTAGCGGGAGCATGACATTTAGGTCACTGCAAACGTGTGCATCGTTACGGGGGTTGGTGTGTAGGAGCCAGCCATGTACTAAATATGTACCGCTTTTTTTACTGCAGGTACGTTTAAGAAGGCCGTGTTCTTGAACTACGACCCCGTAAACATGAACGACAAATTCGCCGAGGTGATGCTGGAAAATCTTAAGCACAGAGATTGCCACTTTCTTGTAAGTATCTTTTGTAATTCAAGTAAGCTGTAAACGTAGCATTATAACGAAAGTGCGGTACGTGAGTGACTTATGGCATGGGAGTGTCACGTATTTAGCAGCGCATACGTGCCAGGCCATACAGATATATATATATATATATATATATATGTATATATTTATATATATATGTATATGTAGGCTTGAGTTAAGCATATATATATATATATATATATATCTCATGCGCCTCTGGCCTCTGCAGCAAGTGATTTGTCATTAAGCGTGCAGCACGTTTGATGAAACGACACAATCTGTCTCTGCCAATAGACATATCATTATTTTTACTTGAGTAACCTTCACACACATATACGAGGGCAGATCAGCAAGTTCCAGCACTTAGCATTTCCTAAAAATATTTTAGTTAGAAGCGCCATTCATCAGCTACACACAGGCCAAGTTTCGCGCCAATCGGTTGCGGAGTTTTTTGTTTGAATTTGGTTCAAAGAAGTGAAAAAACGAGGCTCGGCGATTCTAGAGTAGTAAAAATGTTACAAACTGCTTATGGTTTTACAGTCATTTAGGAATGCTACCGCGAATTTTTAACGAGATTTACTGTTTTCGGATTATTTAAAGGAAAAATGCGGAAAAAAAACAATTTCTATATTTTTTTTTGCAACCTCCCCGTTTGCTGGACCAGGTTTCGTGCGACTTTTTCCTCCTCACACAGATTAAAAAAATGTAAGACACAACGACGAGACTATAGAAGAGATAAAGAAAAAAATGCAGGAGAAACTCCGCTAGATTTCGAAAGACGCGTTTGAAAAACGTTTCGGAGAGTGGGAAAGAAGGTGGCACACGTGCATTGCAGCGGGCTGAAGTTATTTTGAAGAGAACAAATATGCTTTGGAAGATCAAATAAATATTCTTTTTCTTTCTTATAAATACGTATCATACGCTTTAGATTCGCGCTCGTATACATCGAGCAAGCCGGAGAGAGAAAGCAAAGACTTAAAATCAAACACAAAAAAAGACGTTTGTTTAGCCGGCTTAGCTTATAAGCGTGCTCTGACGTTACTACTTCGTCGTGCGATCATGCGATCGAAAAATTGCAGGGCCTCGAAGCGGCTCAAGATCTGGCCAGCCAGGAGGCTCGTCTGTTGCGATGCGGCTTTGCGCGCGTCCGTTCGTGGCTCATGTTGCAGGTCTACCAGGCGTTGCCGAGTGCCGAGCTAAAGCGGATCGAAGCGCTCGAGTTGATGGACGAACACGAGCTGCTTCAGCAGCTGCTCAACCACTATTGCATCTCGGTGGCCGACAACTGCGCGCCATCGTTGGGCTTCGGCGAAGTGCGGCTACATCCCGTGTCGACGGTCTCCGTATGAGGAGCAACGACTTCGTGAGAAGCTGCTCGCGACGGGCCGCCAAGACGAACAGCTGCGGCCGGCCTCGACCCGCCCAGAGCACGCGTGCTAGCGTGCGGCGGGTTGAAGGTCACAGTTGTTTGTTTGTGATCGTTGTGATGCGGTAATGCCGCAGGTCGTTTCAGCGGCAGCCTTCATGCATGCATGCCTTTAGGTAGCAAGAACCCCGTACGTTCGTTCATCTCCCCGTTCATCCGTTCATTGTTCGATCGACATCTTGGTCCTACGAGTAGTAGAAGTGGTAGTAGCAATCACGCTTGGCTGACTGAAGAAGAAAAAGAAGAAGAAAAACAGCAAGCAAAAGTGGAATACTAAGAAGTAATCGAAGAAAAACACTCCAAGGTGACAACTACATGTGTCATGTGTGCATGGATGTATTGTGTGTGTCTGTATACGTGCCATTTGGAGTGTTAAACCATACACAAACTCATATATATATATATATATATATATATATATACACATGCATAGTTTTATGCAAGACATGTGGGCTTGGAGGGACCCGTTGTTAAAGCCAGCGACTAAATTGAACAGGTTGCGTGCCCTATATATATATATATATATATAGAACCAGTGCACCGGAAACTGTTTTTTGAAGAAAACCAACTTTCAACCTTATAAGAAGGAAACGGCAGGTAATACGTAAAGCAGTACTCAAGGTTTAAACACAGTGAGCTATCGGAGTTCCAGGGTGAGAAGAAACGTAGTGCGAGGATACTAGTGGTGTGGGACGAGCGGTGGGTGGTATTATGTGTGCGAGCGGGCGCAGTCGAATTGTTTATGTTAGTTTTGTGATTTCCTTTAGTAGATTGGTTTTGCTTCTATCCGAGCGTTAGATATGAAGGAATTATTGTAGAGCTGCACATTCTGTGGAGTAGAATAAATTTGATGCTGAACAAGGAGAGAGGATGGCGAGAAAGAGAGACATGTGGAGTTTTCCACAAATAGCTTTCAGGTTCGTCCAGAAACACCAGTCTTAGCGGCGTCAATGGATGCGTTGTTTCACTTCAGAATAAATATCTTTTCCGATCAACCATTACTTCACAGATTGCACATGAAAATACCATGTATAAGTGCACGCAGAGCCCTCAAGCCCACAAAAGCCCAGACAAACAAACATACACACATTTACAATACAATACAATAGCAACAAAACAACGACAACAGCAGCAGCATCGGGGTGCTAACTTGGTCAGGCAAGGTGTGTTTCCAGATAGCACCGCATACATTAAACGATTCGATGTGAAGTGTGATTAAAGTATCATGCTCCGACGGAAAGTAGAGCAGACGTTTATCAGGTTTTATTGCTTCTAGGTCCGGATCGTCTGCCATCCGTTGATCGGCTTGAATGAACGGCAAACATACGGTGAAGTAGCATGTCATGGGTTCAGCCCCTTCAGTCAATTGTCGGGGCTACGCCCAGTGGTAGTAATGACGAGTGCGGTTGAGTGGTTGGTGATCCACCGTTAATCTAGCGTGTCGGGTCGGGTGGGATAAGCAAGCAAAGTAAATCGAGTCTGCGGTTGATGTCTGTGGTGATCTGGCTGCGAGAAAAACCAATTAAGCTAACTATATCGGCTCTCGCGCTCGAGTTTTAGTACCAGTCGTGGCCGGCTGCACTCAAGCATATGCCTTAAACAACGCACCACTTCGTAGACGACAAGATTTGGCTCCCGTAGGCTTGGCAGGACCGCCATTTCCGTTGCCCCTCATATGACACACACATATATACACGTCGTTTCAGAGACCAGAACTGGAGTTTGTTTTATTATCATTTTGATTGTTACTTCCTTCGTTTCTACTTGTAGGATTACCACCGTGACCGTATCCTTTTATTTACAGCTCAGAGCAGAGTGAAAGTGAATTCGTCACAGTGACGAAGAATGACTCGGGGGGGATATGGACTAGATTAGCAGGGGAGGTGCCAGTGGGCAAACCAATCTCATCTGACATCACACAGAATACAAATACGTACAGCAGAAATCTGTAGCGAACACGGCAACATGCTGATCCTTCTGTGAATAATAGATTAGATCAATGGAGGTAGCAGCAATAGTAAAGATAAACAGAAGAAAAGAGCATGTAAAAATAACCGAGAAGATTAACAACAGCATGATTCAGCACTGTATGCGGTTGAAAATTTGATGAAAAAATTCGGACGGTCTCTGCGGTGGCACCTTCTGACTGAAACAACAGGCTGCTACGTATCTCCGTGTCTACGCTTATCTGCTGTTTTCCGTAGTCTAAGGTGGCATCGCAGTGGCCGGTCGATCCCAACGGTGTACACTTGCTCAACACGATATGGCGACGAGAAACAATTACGTACAGTTCTACCGGAACTACTAACCTTTTGCTAGATCGACGATGCATTCGTTAAGCACAAACAACGTGACTTGTACATACGGACTCTACGTAGACGCCGGCCACGCCGATACACGGCTCAGGGCAAACGACATGAGAAACGTCAGCATCTCCAAGTTAGTAATCAGTGGGAACCCGATACTATAGCTATCACATTGAGCATTATTTTTATGATTTATAATCCTAACAGCTATATATTTGTTGCTATTATTATTATTATTATTACGACTACTATTGTCATCTTTGTCTCAAATGTATTGCTATTCTATCGAGCTGTACAAATAAATGTTGTCCTTCGAGAGAAGAATTACCAATTCAAAGGGCAAATACTGGGAGGGCGAAACGCAGAGTGGCCGCCGAGAAGACAGACAACTGTTGTAAGGGTCCAGAATCCAGGGCGCAGGGTGGCGCTTAGGCGACATGGCATACGAACAACAGCATCCAGAACGCAACAGATCTCAAAACGTCAGTGGCGAGTTCGCGGGGCAACGGGGGCAAGAAGCAGAACGAAGAGTTCCAGGCAACGCGGCAGGTTTGCCGTGGCAGCTGACCTACCATATATACTGGCTGGTACTGTTACAAGCGTGCTCGAGAGCGAACGCTGGATGGATGATACCTTGCTGGACGAAGCTTAAGCGACTTGATTCGACGATTATGGCCACGCCAGTGCTGAACAGCGCAGCAGCAGTGGTGGCGGCGGCCGGGCAGTACACCACGATCAAATGCATTCTGTACATATAAACTGTGTTTTGTCTCGCGATATCACTTGTACTCATTACTGGCTAACGTGAATGCGACGGTGATGATGGTTTGAAAAATGATGGTAATTTAGTGACAATTGTGTGTCGTTGTGTGTTGAGCACAAATGTTTAGTGTAATTTTTATGTGTAACAAAAAAATTCAGATACAAGTGCGATGTCAACATACCGAGCCATTCGTGCCCTAGCGGAAAGTGAAAAAGCCATTGCCCTGCGTTCAGAATGCTGTAGGTAAAAGCCCTGTAGTGGTCACACGTAAAATGGTTGGTTTTATGGTTTCAATTTAGAAAAGGTGATTATCGGGCTGAACCATAGTCATCCATGGACAAGTACATAAAAAGAAACGGGGACACAGATGTCTCAATAAAAGAGCTGTGTTGACATCTCTCATTGCGATTAGAAAATCAGGGAGTCTGAAATCTTAGTTGACTACCATTTTGCATAATATCAAAAGTACGTTATTCAAAATTCCTTTAAGCTTTTGATTCATTGTTAGGAATTCACTGGTTAAAACTTCACTAAAGACAACAAAAGAGAAGACAGTAATGACGAATGTTAGGGCCAGTCATCATGTTCTAAATTATTTATTATTTTTTAAAGTAGGAATGAGGCAAGCTTATGAAAGTCCTAACTGCGAACTTGTGAGTAATTTAATTTAGGACACTGTTCAACTCTCTCTAATTACTGAGCACAACTTAACTTAGTTATTTAATAGTTACTTCGACATGGTTACCGTGTCAAAAACTGAACATCCCTTGTGCGAATGACATTTAGAACTACTACAAATACACTGATTTTCAATTTATAGTAGCAATCGCTTATTCTTACGTCGTAACCTGACAACATTAGAGTTGCTGTTTTATGCAATTAGCCAACGTATCGAAAAATGCGTATAACTAAATTATAATCGCTAGACGTAGGTAATATGAAAACACTTAAGATAAACGAGATAAAATATTAAAAATGTAAGTGTTTGAGCATGGTTATCATCCTCCCTACTCCTTCAACCCAAGGTATTATGAGTTCTTTTAAATGAAAGAAAATAGCTGCAAAATTATCTATATTATTGACTAAACTTTACTACACAGTCCACATCGACGGAGATTGTTTTATACATGGAAACACACCAAAACAGAACTAATGCCTTGTTTCGGGTCCCAAGCTCACTGAGAATTGGTATGCGACTTGCCCCAGAAATAGGGTGTTTCGCATCACTGGGAAATCACTTTGGTTGTAAAAAAAGCCAGCCGTGGGCCAATGGCATGGTATAAGATAGCGAAAGTGGAAATGGCTGCCAGAAGCAATCTCACGTCCTTAGCTATGACGAATGAAGAACAGTTTGCGGAACCACGTAACTCGAGACTCGCTTTGCTTTTACGTTTCAAAAGTAGTACACATGCCTGGACCCGTTCACGGATCCAGACTTGTGTACTAGTTTGCAAATTCCATTTTTCACCACATTACATTGTTCATTGTTAGGCACTTTTTACTTAGTTCTCCGACAGGATGTGCAATGGTTTTCGGCAAAAATGTGGCCTACCCCCCTCTTCCAGTCCTTCCTACCTACTGAGAACTAGCTACCTATCATCTAGGGTACGAGGCAATCATTGAAGAAAGGCTCAGAACCTTTGTAGAGGAAAACGAACTTCTTTCGGACTCCCAATATGGATTCAGGAAAAAGCGGTCAGTTCTCACTGCTGTCCATCGAGTTACGGACAAGGCTGACCTTTTACATAGTTCAACCATTTGCACCAGAAAACTGTTTCTGGCAATACTTCTAGATGTCAGGAACGCCTTTAATAGCCTCCCGTGGAGGACAATACTGGACACGCTAGTGAGGAAAAAAGTCCCACATTATCTTGTCAAGGTCATCTCAGGATACCTGGAGGACCGAACTGTTTTCAACGGTGAAGTGGAATTATCAATGGCAGCAGGAGTTCCACAGGGCTCGATCCTGGGTCCTCTGCTCTGGAACCTAGCGTACGATGGCGTACTCTGCCAGGATAACCTTCCACAAGGAGTAGAGATGATCGCGTACGCGGATGATCTGGCTATCACAGTTCAGGCAAAGACTGCAGAAAAATTGGAACTTAATGCTAATAAAACACTAGAGTCTACGAGGAGATGGATGGACGAAGCCGGCTTAGCAATCGCTCCGGAGAAAAGCGAGGCTATACTGCTAACGGGACGGAAGGAGGTGAGTCCCATCAGACTATACCTGGCAGGACAGCAAATAAAGCAGGTCAAGGAGGCGCGGTACTTAGGGATTCGCTTGGACAAGAGCCTGACGGGCCTCGGCCACCTGAAGATAACCTCGGCAAAGGCGGCTAAGGCGGCTAATGCAATTGCAAGAATTCTACCAAACATTCACGGACCAAGAGAATGCAGACGTAGATTGCTGATGTCAGTGGCCGAATCTATAGCGCTATTCGGGTCTCCAGTCTGGCTCAAGGCTTCTTTGAAAACAAAGAAAGCGAGAGGGATCCTTGGAAGCACTCAGAGAGTGGCGGCTCTCAGGATTATCCAGGCGTATCGCACCGTTAGCACAAACTCTGCTCTCGTGCTGGCCGGAGCTCTTCCCTGGGATCTAAAGGTGGAGGAAAGGCGAAAACTCTGGGAAAACAGCTCGAGCAGCAGTAAGGAAGTAGAGAGAGAGAAGTCAATGGAAGCATGGCAAGCCAAATGGGACTCCATTCCTTCAGGAGCACCGGGGCACACCCTTCGATCCCTCATCCCAAACATCAAACAATGGATTGAGCGACCGGGGGGAGAACTAAACCATTATCTCACGCAGATCCTCACGGGACATGGGGACTTTCAGACATACCTCTTTCGAATCGGAAAAGCTCCCTCATCGAGCTGCGTTTATTGCCAAGAGGGAACGGAGGATGACTCGACCCACACTCTTTTAAAGTGCCAGGCACTGGAACAGGCTAGAGCCACAGCAATCGCCAAACTAAGGAACAAATGGACCAATGAGGGAGACGGAAGAGGAGCAAATATTCCAGATCCCCCCAGAGGAACCCTTAAGGAGTTCGTAGACTACATATGCGGTACGACTTCTGGGTGGAAGCTAGGAGCAGCTATGGCTACGGAGGTAATGAAAGAGAAAGGGACCCTGGGAAAGCTCAGGAGAGCAAGATTTCCGTCTACTGCACCAGAAAATCACGTTAGTCCGAATGATGCGGCTTCGCGGGTGTTAGTACAAGACACGTCGAACGTTGGGGAAACCCGTGAGTGACCCCGGCCAAATGATCCGAGTGGCACTCGCCACTTCTCCTGATGGCCCATAGTACTGTTCTATGGAGATCTGGGTCATCAGAGAGTGAAGCTTAAGGGGGGAGGTGCGTTTAGTGGGTATGGGTCTCAGCGGGCTAACACCCATCCGCTGGGGTCGAGTCCCACACTGCTCGAATGGAAAGTGGGATCTTCTCATTTTCTACTCGTAGCAATAGTACGTAAAAGTATTTAACCCTCCTCCATAAAAAAAAAAAAAAAAAAAAAGCTACCTATCATCTAAAAAGGTCTGGCCCATCCCATTCGGCTCTCGTGTCGAGCTGCCAGATTGCCGCTTTTTTTCGCTCTGTTTGCGCGTTCGGGTCTTTGCTGAGAGCAATAGTAACTTGTCGCTTGTTATTACTGCTATCATTTTATTTTACTACGGTCGTCGCGTTCGAAGCTCGTGAAACGTGTATATGATATTGGCGCATGCGTTGAGTAGTAGGGTGCATCTTCTTGAGCGTATGCACTATTCCTAGGCAATATATATGTATAGTGGACGTGTGGTTCTTAGCCATCGGTTCCATCGTGTGTTCACATGAGTTTACAGCTGGAATAACTTGATTGCCTGCTAGCGCTCGGCCCCGGGCTATCGACCGGAACCAGAAGCCCGTCCTCCTTCGCTGCCGTTATCATACGTTTCTTGCTGTGTGTCGATTCTGTGGAATGTGTCCTTGGCAAGCTCTTGCGCGCTGCTGACGACCTGGTCTAGGGCCATGTCTGGGGTTGTTCGTTCCATCTGGTCGACGAGCAGCTTGTACGTCTTGATCTCTTTGCGGCAGTCGTGAAGCAGCGTCTTAAGGTTGTGCCAGTCTAATAGAAGTTTACTGTACTGCTGTTCGGAGACGCGGAGATTTACCTGGGCGCTTTCGAGAGCCGATCGGAGCTCATCGAGCTCGGTTTCCTGTGTCGCCGCAAGGGAGACGATTCGCTCGTGTTCTTCGGGCGAGACACACTCCGTACGAAGTCTGTTGACTTCCGCTGCCAAGTAGTGATTCTGCTCCGAACAGTTAGTGACCTGGTCTGCAAGGGCAATCTTCTCTGTTTGAAGGGCTTCATTTTTCCTCTGGAATGCTTGCAGTCGGGTCTGTTCCATGCTCAGCTAAAGAAAGAAGACCCAAGTAAAGAAAAGCACACCCAATTATAAATTTAAAAACCCGTCACCCGACGTGCGCCCCCCGGACGACTTTGCTGTACTTAGCAAAACGTCCTAACACGGAAAAGTCCAATAACGTTTAGACGTGCATTTTTCAACCGCGATTACAGTTCTATATATCATACTGTGTTAGAGCGGACCTGTATGTAAAGTAGTCACGCATATATAGATAAGAGATTGTTTGCTATTGGGCACTACTACCACGATCGTGGTATAGTACAGCTCGGTGCAAATGCCGACTATAGCTTGTAGTGGCTCCACTTATGTGCCGTTGTGGAGCGGCTAATTGTTGCAGCGGAAATTTCATCAACGTTTCGTTTAAGGAGGCTTCTGCTCTCGAACCGGTTCTCTGCGTTCGCTGCCCATGAAAAAATCCATGCCATTTGATTGGCTCAAACATGCAGAATGCATTTTTGGCGAACAAATGCATTCTTTCGCAGCAATGGCAGCCAACCGGTAAAGAACTGCTTAAATGCATGCGTGTGCGGTGTTTGCGCTATGATTCGTAATGGCGCGCGTCACGTTACCTAATGTTTCCCCTCCCGACAGGGAATACTGCTCCTACTAACCTCCTCGAGGGTATGCCTGAGCTTATCCTGCGCGATCCTCATGTCGGTGGTGGCTACAGTGAGAGACTGTTCGGCCGTCGTCGCTCGAGCCTGCGCGTCCGACAGTGACTTCTTAAGGTCGATGATCTGCGACGTTTTGAGGGCGCTCGAGGCAAGCAGCGAGTTCTGCTCGGACTTCAGATTCTCCACCTCCATTTGCAGTTCCTCGGAACGACGCATGGTGTCGGCCAACAGCGTCTCCAGGCGGGATCTGGTTTCTTCGCTCGTTCTGAGATTCGTCTCTGCCTCCGCCTGGTTGTAACGAACAAAATGTTGAACTGCCGCAACGTTTTCGTCTGGAAACTGCGACCTACATGATGCACATATAGCTCATGCACTTAGCACGTGCATCTCTCGACATAATTAATAGCCATATATATGTATGTATAATATATTATATATATGTATAATATATATATATGTACAAGGTCATTCATATTGTTATGTACTTATTTCGAGGTTTAGTAGAGCTCGGCAAGAAAATATTGTTTGCCAATGAAAGGAGGAAGTAGAAACATCTTGTTTAGGAGAGAGAGTGAAATTTGTAAAAATAGTTATTCTGCCTTTTTTCTCCTACATAGTTATGCGAAATCTACGTTTACAGGAGAACCAGTTCACGCATGAAGGAACCGATTATACCGTCGCGAAGATACTTCACTAGCTTGCGTAGCGAAAAGCGAATAGCCAGATTGAGGAAAGTCATAAAAAGTCGATATGTTGTTATGTTTTACTTTAACGCTTTTTCGTGAAAAACTGTGAAATTTTTCCATTACGACCAAAAATATATGCCCAAAAGACCAGTATCACGCAACGGCAAATTTAATGCCCACATTTCGTACTAAAGTGATGGCGCTGCGTTACGTACTTGTCAAGTAACTAAGCCTTTTCGATAGCCATATCGAAAGCGAAGGCATGCATACTTGCATAGGGTGTATGAGAAAGTTAGGAACATATTTTGAGATTTGGTAGAAACCCGGCAAGAGAATTTTTTTTCTAGTATAAGGAGGGGGCGGAAACGTCTTGGCAAAATGTTACGGTTCTGAACGTGGAAACTTTAGCGTAAGACACAACAGCTATGACTGACTTTTGAAACATTGATAATAAAATTATATATATATATATATATATATATATATATATATAGTTGAAAGCCCCAAGGAAGAAATTGACGAGCTAGACGTGTGCAGTCAGCTCCAGTTCTCCGAAGAGACCACGTGCGAAGGGAATTCTCCGAAGGAACCACACACAAAAAAAAAAAAACGTGCGAAGGGACGAGAATAGCGCTGCCATCAAACGCCCCGGTTCTAGATTGCTATGACTATGCTATGTGCTACGTGCTACCTTTTCCTGGACAACCTTCTCGAGACGCATTCGGATTGCCTCGACGTGCTGGTTGCGGCTTTCGCGCTCCTGCGACAGCTCCATCTTGAGCACGTTGATCTTGAGCGCGAGGTCACGATTCTCGGTGACGAGCGATCCCAACCGGTGTATGTTGTTCGCCAGCCGGGCGTTCAGCATCCGCATGTAGTGCTGGTGGGGCGCGTTCGGGGTCTGCAGGTCGGCCGTGGGCGACAACACCCGGCACGGGCCGGGCGCGGCGGCAGACGGAGCGGCAGCAGCGGCGGCCGCTGTTGTGGTTGTCGTTGTCGTTGTCATCATAACCATCAGCTTGGCTGCCGCATCGCCATGGTGCTCAGTGTGGCGATCGGTATCGCGCGGCGTGACCTTCGCATGACCTCCACTCGCAAGAGCGTCACCAGCCGTCTCCGTGAAGGTCACCTGGTCCTGTTGGTGGTGGTGGTAGTCCTGTTGTTGCTGCTGTTGTTGTTGTTGCTGTTGTTGCTGCTGCTGTTGTTGCTGCTGCTGCTGCGGTTGAGGCGTCCTTTGTGATTGGACGCTTCGGACGACATAGGGCGTACGGGGACGCGCGGCACCTTTGTCGGCGGCGCTCGCAACGGTGTGTCGCTCGAGAATCGCTTCGTCTTACGGTCGGAAAGCGCGGCTGGTGCCGCTCCCGCATTTGCGGCCCCAGCTGCTGCCCCTGCTGTTGGTCGATGCTGATCGGCAAGTGGTGTTGATGTACATGGACCCTGCAGGCAGGAGTTCTGCGTTGCTGCTCGGTTTGCCGCGGTGGCCTTCCTGCTGCAATGGGCACAGCCACATACAAATATATATATATATATATATATAAATATATATATATATATATATAATATATATATATATATATATATATATATATATATATATATATATATAAATATATATAAATATATACAAATATGTATATACACCGACGATAGCCTTTTCTGCAAAATGCCTTTAACTGTGACAACTGTTGAAGATGTTTAATGATGAAATTTGTAAGCTCAATGAGAAATTACTGAATTTAAATAAATTTAAACCTGTCCAAAGAATTCGGGTCCCATATAAAAAAAAAAAAAATATATATATATATATATATAAAAGAAACGACTTTTCTTTTTCTGCACCAATAAGAGGAGGAAAGGATGAGGAAACGTTTTTTAATATGTCTGTTTGGGACAGTCAGACAGTCGCGTTAGCAGTGTGAGAGCAATTAGATTACGACGATTTCTGTAACTTCTTCTTCTTGATTATTTTGAAGCAAACGACAGCTTCAGGTCTAGAAACGTGCTGGCTTTAAATATTGCTAGGCTAGATATCAAATAGATAATCTAGCAACCGAGTACGATTAAGCCGACGCAGCGCTGTGACATTGGAGGTACGCGTTTATTGTTCTGATATGTAATTTTATTTTATTTTTGTCATATCAAATTCCGAAACCGGGTAGCAGTGTAGAAGATTGGAAAGTACATGATAGCCCAACAATTGCACGTATGCCTCAGAACCATTTACTATAAAGCAGCGTTTAATTGAATGATTTACTACAAAGCAGTTTAATTGAAAATTTGGCTACTTCGAATGGGTGACAACTGAAAACAATATTGGCAGTAAATTGTATACGGTCAAATGTGCGTGAGACGGTTGCGGATAATGCCGTAGTCCGTTTATCGTGTAGTCGCATTTCTGTGCTCCCTTGTTTAACTCGATCAAGAGTAGAGTGAAGAACGGCGAGTAAAGCGGCAAGCGTACAAAACATTTCGTTTCAGGTCGCCTGTGTATGATGTTAAAAAATTGATCGCCGACTGTAGATCCTCAAGTGAATATACAGTTGGATGGTACGATTTTTTAGAAGTGCTTAAAGCCACAGCAGGGTCTGGGGTTGGGATTAAAAGCGTAGAATAACTTTGTTCAGATTTGCGCTAGACTCGGCAAAATACGTTTTCTTGCAGTCTTCACTTTCAACCTCAAAAACGTGCGCTCTTCACCTGTTTATGTCTCGGAAGCACCACAAAGCACGGACGACGCGACGTGTTGTGAGTCCATTCACACTACAAAGCATCATTCATTTTTCAAAGCGTTAGTTTTTAATGTGATTTGCCCTTTCTAAGGACTCTGAGAAACGTGTAGGTGTATAACACCGTCCTCACGTTGACTTCAACCATTTGTCAACAGGCCAGATATTGGAGTTGCATAAACATGCATATCAATGTATAGATTTGTACAAATGTATACGTAGTGAAAATGTGTAATTGAGAAAATAATTGCAACTCAATCAACAATGATCTAAATCCACAAACGGTGATCTAAATTGCAACTCAAACGCTAACCTCCGGGGAAAATAAGCCTATATCTCTTTGCTTCCTGCGCCAACTATCGGGGAATCGCAGGCATTCATTTTACAGTTGGCCGTAAGCCGTAACGGCAAATCGCGTCGTTATCTGAACCGGGATCTTCCAATTCAATTAAAGAAGCTGAGGTTCACCCGTTGTAAGTCATTTGCCTGTGTGTGCGCGCTATCTTTCAGTGACAATGTAATATCTGCTCACACATATGTATTGATATATCTGAAGGACGACACACACGTTTGCTTTAAATCTACGTGTACCCTTCCAAATTCAATAACGAGTACCACTTGCGTGTCCATGCCTTATAACACCACACGGGCTATACTTGGCGGGTTCTTTTGCAGAATTTCCAAGGAACTTCCTCACTTGATTACAGCTATTTAATGCGTACCAGTTGTTTCCTTGCCAGACGCTTTGAACATCGTACACGTGACTCACGACTCACTTTCGAGGCAGGCTAGAAGTTATCCGCTACTTACACGCCGATTTTTACAATAAATGATCAATCGGTGTCTTCGTTGCAGAACAGTAGCAATGTGCAAGGACTCTCACCGACGTTGCTAGCGAGTTGGCGTTCTATTTCGCCCCTGAAACAAACCTCGACACCTGCTTTCATCACGCGGAAACAACACCCGCCGGAATCGTTCTAGCACTACGATCGACAACAGTGAGTCTTCAACCTACCTCATCTGTTCGTGCTTACTCATGTTGTAACGGAAGCGCGACGGCCACTATAGGCAGTGAAAAGAACAGGTCTAGCCGACTTCTTCGTCGACAAGCACTAAACCAACCAACACACCACTGTTGTAAACGTCTATGACAGTTTTACACGCCTGCGATCCAGAGTTTTCTCTGGCACCGTTGGAACGACTCGCTACACCGCACAGGTCCGCGAGTTGTGGCCGATCGCCAGATCAATCAAAACACTTCGTATTTTGCTCCAGCTAAAGATCTTTGGACGTCTAATGTCGCCTAAATGCCGCGACCTTTCGCGAGGAAAGAATGACGAAGTCGCTATGCCACGTTGTAAGGAGGATCCCTCCTGCTCAACAGCGCTCTGTCGCGAGATTCGTCCTGCTTCGGGTCACTTTAGGCTCACTCCCGCTTAACTCTTTTCAATCAATAACGCGCTCTTTTTGGCTGGCTAGAAGAAACAATGCGTGAAATGCGACCCATTTTTGGGTGTGGGCCCTGCAACAACGAATCGGTTACGACTCGTCGAGGTCGTTTCGTTATCAGAATATTCAGTTTCATTTTAGTGTTTTTTTTTTTGTATCTGAACATATCGGTGCGTTGAAGATGTACCTCACGGCAATTCCAAGCCGGCAGGGGCAGGGCTAGATCGTAATGAAAAACAAAACTGTATACTAAATCTTAGTTTATTCAAACTAAGGTTTAGTATATTCAGTTTAGCAAATATGATTTAGGTGTGTGGGTCTGCTCGATGATTGTTATTGTTTATATCTATTTTTACTGGGCTTTAAGTAACCCGAAAAAAATTCTATTCGTTTAGGCCAAGAATGACTTGGTGAAACAAGTAAATAGTGATGTAGTAAAACGCAATAGAACATATTTTTTTAGAGTACTATTTTTTAATTCTGCACACTTAATCTAGTCTATCGGTGTTCCAATGTTTCGCTATCTTTGGACATAAACGCAGTCTCAACAAACAAATTTCCTTGCCGAATGGCCTATGAAGAAATTATATTATACGAATGCAGATCGAAACGTTGTGACACATATTTACAAAAAAATTATATTTATTTTATCTTTCAAAGTATTTCTCTTTCCTTCAAAAATTGCTCCCGCTCTGCAATGCACTCCTTAAAACAATTGTTTAAACATCTTTCGGAATCGAGTTGAGTTGCTCCTGCGAATTTCTCCTCATCTTCTCTGTAACTTCAAAAATATCAATATTAATTAAACATTTTTGGCCTTGTTATTTTTAAAGTCGCACGAAACAGGTCCGGTGAGCAGGAAGGTTGCGGAAATCGAATTTTAATCGAAACCAGTTCGAGGAAGTTTGTTCTGATGTCAGGCTTTTCGCATTGGACATTCTCGCGCAGTCTTCTTAAAATTTCGGGCTAGTGTTCCTTATTGACCATAGAGTCAGGTGGTGATTCGTGGAAAATGATTCCCTTGAAGTCGAAAAAACAATCAAAGGGACTTTGGTGTTGGATTTGTTCTGTCTGAATTTCTTCAATCTACTCTCTTCTTGGAAGCACC
Source organism: Dermanyssus gallinae (assembly GCA_003439945.1). Taxonomy (NCBI): domain Eukaryota; kingdom Metazoa; phylum Arthropoda; class Arachnida; order Mesostigmata; family Dermanyssidae; genus Dermanyssus; species Dermanyssus gallinae. The sequence goes on along the minus strand of QVRM01004054.1, from coordinate 7,169 downwards.
ATGTAAGGAGGATTGGGCATTGGTCCTGATGTATGGATGGAATAATAGTAATTTCTAATTCTCCTGTAATCGCCCTCTGAAGCAATTGCGACGGCCGTTCATTTGCTGGAAATTCAATCTTTCCGGAAAGACATTCACTGCCAATTTTCGGACGCATAAAATATCGTTCCAGACTGTTACAGCCCATTCATGAACTATTTCAAACTCCTCAATTATTTCCCTGATTGCAATTCGGCGGCTGTTGACTATGATATCACAAACGTTTTTAACATTTTCTTCTGTTATTGACTTCAAAGGCCTTTTGGGCTCCTTACGTCCATCGAGAGTGATTTTGGGCTCCTTACGTCCATCGCGAAATCAATGGTACCACGTAGATCAGTGTTTCGTGTAAAACATGGTTTAGTTTCTAACACAGAACTTCATAGATGTAGAAGGTAGATTCGTTGCTCCTCTATTTTCGGCTCCTTAAGGGTCGCCGAACTTCGATTTTGGCCTCTGTGTAGCTGATGAATGACGCTTCTAAGCAAAACAAACCGAAACACCTTGGTGGTTTCGGTTCCATTTTTAAAATTCAAAGTTTAATAACTTGTCTATCCGCCCTCGTATATCTAATATATGCCTATCTAGTAATTTAAATTACACGATTAAATGTCTACATATGGACTTTTTGAGACACAGATAGCACCTCTTATTAAATATAGTATTCCACTATGAGATAGTCTGGAAGTGAACGAGTTGTGTTTAATTGACGGGCTGTGGTTGGATACGTGCAGGAATAGGGTTGTTCACGTGCTGGGGGTTGCCGGAGGATATGCAAAAATGATGGTATCTGAAGAAAACGCGGGCTTTTGACGTTTATAAGTTGAACTGGTGAAGGAAAATAAGTATTTCTGGAACAGTAGCAATAAGAAGCACTGGGTGGCAGGCTAGCGGAGCAAGATTTCCACATTTAACTACGACCTTTGCAATCCACGCATTTTATCATATTCTGTGCAACGTAGAGAGCTTTTTATGAACTGTCGATTAAAACAGTGCAGAAGCAAATATGACAGATATCACGCTGCGGTATACCCGGCGGTTCGATCCATAGCGGAACTAGTAAAACGCTAGGTTGATGGTTGTGGCGAAACCCTTTGATGTAATGTAAACACATGTACCCAGCCCGGGAGTCAATAAGATAGTATATGTCTATCAATAAAATAATAATATTGACAGGATTCCATAAGTTATTCGATTTTAAGCGAGTGGTCTAACAAGAACATTTTTAGCATTAAATCAAACAACCTTAAGATATCGGCATTCCCTAAATCCTAAAACGGTAGCTCGTTGGGGATAAATATAACTGAAATAAAATAATGAAGATAAAAACACCGCTGGGGAGAACTAGGCCATGAAGGTTACGCACAGTACGCACACTTACAGAACAGTTTATTACTAGAATGTTTAAGTATACTTTAGAGAGAAGCTCTCGATGGTCTTTTCCTAAACTGTTTCAGGACGTTTAGGTTCGTGGTGAAACTGTTAAAAATAAAATAAATACTTTTCGGGCTAAACCTCAGCCAAGATTTAACGTCCACGGGACTGCTTTTCGCAATGCTTCATAGACGGACCCCCATAAATATAAATGTGCAACGGTAGGGCTCAAACCCGCGCACCTATGTGTCTTCTCCGGTCGCGAAGCGCAAGCGGAATGCACCACGCCACCGGGCTCGACGTTATTTTGTTTGTTGTTAAAAGTAAAATAAACATGCAGCTTATTCACCGCTTAAGGCGCAGCTCTATTTACTGTATCTACTGCCTCTAATATTAATAATTTGCCCAACCATGACGATGATTTCAATAATTCAATTTGAGTTTACAAGTCAGGTAAAAGTGCAATGCTAGAAGATGGTACAACTAAATGCCCGACACTTTATTTAGTGCAGTCGACGCCTTTTTAAATGTACGGTTCAACACCTTACATTTATGTCTCGTGTAGACAGCAGTTTCAAAGCTGTACTTTGATGTTATCTTCAAGAAACGCAGCTCCTACCTATCTTATGACTGTCAGCATGATATCGTTTCGAAGTATACTCTGCACTCCCTGAGGTGATGATAACTTGCATTAAGAACATATTCCAGACATAAACTGTTCGATGATCACACACATTCTAACACAACTTAAGAAAACAAACGGATATACTGAAATCTTGAGTTGAAAAGACACCACGCCGTTGAGGCTCGTACCGTATTACAGTAAATCCATCTATTTAATGAAGGTTCACTTGAATGTTCTTGCTTCTCTGATATACATATTCACGTTCATTGTACTTGTCCACGGTGGTGCGCAAACCTGAAAGACAGTCTATGGCAATGTGTGGTCTGCTTTTTCAGAGAATTATCTCGTTCTTATATGATTGATTCAGGTCCTTGTGGGGCAAAACGATTGAGTTGATGAGGACAGTCTCGGAGGGAACGGACACATTACAGCCGAGCACGGTGATCGATGGGTTGAGACATCCATTCCCGTTGAACAGTGGCACGTTGTCCATTCGCGAGAAGGCCCTGTTTGGATTGGGATCAGACGGCGTGCCTTCCACCTGCCGAGACGATACAATAAGACAACAGGCTCAATCGAAAAAGTCATCCAGACTGAACAAAGCTACGCTTCTATAAATCTAGTTTACTTTCAACTTAGCCAAGTGTTGTTGTTATTAATACAGCACTGATAGTCACTTCCACTTCGATACAAATATCACCAATAGAATCGCTACGATTAAATAATAGTCCAAACATTTATGCAATAGATTTCTACAATCTATATGTTAGGTAGTAACCACTATATAATATATATATATATATATATATATATATATATATATATATATATATATATATATATATATATATATGCAGGGTGTTCCACAATTCGCCCAACAAATTGTGAGGTCTAGTACAGCTTAGCGATTATTTTTCAAATGAAACAAGGGAGCAGAAATGTATTTTTTTCATTGAGACTGAATTTATCAACAAATGTTGTATCGAGCTTTTTATCCTGACATATCTTCACTAAATCTGCGATTGCGAGAGTTCCAGTCATCCTAATCATATCTGCGTGTTTGAATAGAGGATTTCGCCTCGGATAGAGGATTTTTGGCTTGGTAGGCCAGCCCAAACTTGGACCTAATGCATTAAGTTATGTTGTCAATAAACAAAATCTAATCTGCGTGTTTGGAAGAAAAGTTTGCATCTGCTGAATTGCATTGTGCATTAGCTCATAGTAGAACAAATTTAAGATAGTCTTCAAGAAATGAAACTCTTTGCAATTCTTATGCTTTGGCTTTCACACTTAATAACTTATTTTTAGAAGACACTTTCGCCCCTCCTTCGATTGGAAAGTATATTTTGTCACCGAGTTATACTAGACCGAAGATATATATATATATATATATATATATATATACGCCAAAGACTCAGTATTGGCCCTTACCCGCGTCCATGATCCGATGTCGGAGTTCCAACCGACGATACTGTTTTTTATGAGGCTATGCTCGCCAATGGTTGCGTTGCCAAGTATGATGCTCTCCGAGATACGAACTCCGCGCGCAACCATAACGCCTTGGCTGATCGACACGTTCGGCCCGACCACAGCGCTCGAGTGCACAGTTGCGGTCGGATGAATGTAAACGTCACCTGAAATTGAACAACAGCCACACACATGTGGATGAGAGGATACTTATGTGCTGGCAAATAAAGAAGCAGATGTAGTATAGTAAGTTTGCAAGAATATACTTTCTGAACGCGAAACGAAACGAACACATGCATTGCCGAAAGTCGTTCAACGAGACCTTTCACTTTCGAACCTTCTAGCAGCCTGGATGCTATGCAAAGTTAATGACCTCGGCGGCCAGCGTACGCAATTTGATGACACAGTCGCCCCGTGCTAACTTAACTTTGTTCGAAGTGGCGCCGGTAGCAACTGGAGAGCTTTTTCTACGAAAGCAACGAGAAAATAAAATAAGTGAATGCTGCAAACAACTTACCAATGAGCTTCGGTCCATCCGGTGTTTGTTGGGCGAGACGATCTTGCCTTCTCTCGTGGTACATTTCCAAGTAATGTCGGTTGGCGTAAATAGCCGAGCCGGCCGTTTTAATCTGGGTCCAAAAGCGTTGACTTTGAAACACGTGACATCTTCCAGAGGCACCGGATAGCCTCGCCAAAACGTCCAGTTCAAGTGAAATCGTCTCGGCGTTGTCGCCGGATCCGCCACCTCCGTTTGAAAAGGAGCTTTGCTGCTTGCCCTTATAAACATTGCCCAAATGTTGGAATATCTCAGTCGAGCACGCGTATCTGCTCAGTAAAAGGGAATGATTATATATACGTATACATATATTTATTTATTTTTATCCACACAGCAATTTAACCATAGAAATAAGGGTTGGATGATAATGCACTATCTTTATTTAATTGAGACATCTGTGCTCCCCGTTTTTTTTTCGATCAGCGAGCTTGGTCGATTTTTAGTCCACCGGCATTTGCCTTGTCTAAAATGGGAACCATGAAAACCGATTTAGGAGTGGCCGGACTGGGTCTCAAATCCAGGCCTTCCAAATGCAAGGCAAAGCTTTTGCCACTAAGCCATATTGCTCGGTTTGGCAAGTATACATTTCTAAAAAAAAAACAAATATTACAAATATATATGATGCAAAGTGAAAGAACAAAAGTACGGCGTTCACTCTTTTCATAACATATATACGAAGAAAGCAAGAAAAAGAAGGTACAAACGTACACTCCACAGTTGATTACGCTGCTGACGAATGTTGAAGGCTTCTCGACGTAGTGAAGTATTTTACCCGTATCCTGCTCGCGGCAATGCATCCATAGTTGACACTTTGCGAACGAGTCGCTTCCGTACCGAGTACCGTAATCACGTTCGAATCGGGGCGCGCCAGGTGGAAATCCACCTACAGGAACGATACCAGTGGCAAACATGAGCTCAGTGACTGAGGCGAAGGGCAGTGGGAAGACGATCCGACGCTGTCGTCGTGATACTATCACCTATTCAATCAATTGCACACAACATTGCCGAAAGTCGAGACTGTCCTGTGTTTCCAACCAACAGTCTATATTGATAACCCCAATTACGACCCGCAACTGAGCTGCATACTCCGGATATGCGTACAGGGATCTATTTTATTTATAGCACATTACGAACGATTATAACTAATAATAATTACATCACTGGATCTCAATTCCAAAGTAAGTAAGCAGTTACTTCCTAGAACTGCATATCGTCGTTCTATTAGCGTCGTGCCACTTACAAGCTCTCGCAAAGGAAAATCGCCACAGACATCGCCGTTCAGCAAAAATAAATGCCTCGGGGTCTCCGGAACGAACTTGGTCTCGAAAGTGGTAGATACCTGAAATGGAAGGGCGTTTGCATTAGCCCCCATTTATCCATAAGAGAAACGAGTCAATAGCCAAATATTTTACGCTATTAAGTTAATTTAAGATATACAGTTTAAAACAAGAAAACTTTATACTTTGCACAAGCAAACACTAAGTCGCGCCGCATAATTTAGGGGAAATCCTGCAATTAGGCAAATCCCATCAAGTTTTACATTTTATGAGTTCGATTTTTCTATGAGTTTGGCTCGACGCAAACTAGACCGATATGACTATTATTTACATACCTGTGTTAAAGGAACTTATTAAAAATATATTGCCATATACAAGGTGTTCCGGAAATTTGTTGAAGATCGATCAGAAAATTATTGTAGAACTCGTTAAAGCAAGTATATTTTCCAATAGAACGTATTCTCTTAGAAGACATAAAATAATAAAATTTGCAACTTGTGCTTCTTCTGTTGAACATATAATGTCAGCCAGAAGAGGCGACATGTTCGTTTAGAAGAGAAGGCAATGCGAGTAATTAAGATTTTTGGCGGCATGTAGAGATTGAGTGCATGCATAAATGACAAAGAGTGATTTACCTGATGGAGGAGGGTAATTTATGCATGCATTCAATCTCGACATGACCGCCGAAAAATCTTAATTACCCAGCAACCACGGATTGGATCGCCGTAGATTTGGTACCAAAATGAAATGCGCAATTTATGTTTGAGCGCTGTAAATAAGTAGGCTATGCTTTCAAGGTATTGGACGTGAAATCTAAAAAATACCTTCATTTTTGCAAATTTTGTTCTAAACAATCATGTCGCATCTTCTGAAAATAAGCAGCATTTTCCACGAACACGATGGTGTGCTTAGTTGTGCGCCATAACATAGCATATTGATTATTTATTTGATATTTAGCCCACATGTGTGGATATACACCGACACAAATATATGCATATATATATATATATATATATATATATATATATAACATTAAACGACTTTTTATGTTAATTTTATGTGCTTAGTTTCTACATAGGATGACTGGTTGTCTTGCAACTGCACATTGCGTGCTCCTATATCGGGCAATATCACCAGTATCACGGATTATAGTAATATCACACTTACTTCAAAACAAGACTTCTCAGAGACCACATTTCATTGGAAAATATATTTGCTTTGACGAGTTCTACAAATTTCTATATCGATATTCAAAAGTCCGGACACCTTGTATTGACCTGTCGACAACGTAAGTCGCAGATTTTGATCTTAAAACTTATAATATAAAAATAAAAAGGAAAAAGAAAAATTAAATTCAGACCGATGTAACACAAACATCATATATACAAGCAAAAAATACGGGAGGAGGCCAGGTAAAAATAGAAATGTTCAGGGTACTCGTCAGAGGCACCACTATAACTTGAGTGTTTTCGCTCAATGTGTATCCTACGACGCCTAGAGTTATAGTCAAGCACGCCGTGCGATCCGACCAACCTCCAGCTGTTCCCAGAGCACGAACTCCTGTAGATATCGGATAGAGATTTCATACTCCTTCGACATTGTTGGACAAACGACGACATTTGATCAGCCGGGGGGGTAGAAAACCAATCAGCAAAATCTCCTTCATGTCTGAAAGTAAAACGTAAGAGTACAACAACATACACAAACGAAGTGTATTAATGATAGACAAAACATTACTCCACCATAGTGCGCAGTGCTATTACTGCTACTAGTTAAAAACAAAGCCTCTATAAAAGCGAAATTGCAAACTGGAAGCTGAATACGTATATGA
>QVRM01004053.1:70000-177682 GCA_003439945.1 Dermanyssus gallinae | reverse complement strand
CACCTATTGGGGCTGCCCTTCTACCTACTAAGAGCAACTACATTTTCGCCCAAAATTGTCCAGCGCCATATATTACTTTGATTTTGTGCTGACTTACTTTGGCCTCTAGAACTGAATTTCATTTATGGAGCTCGTTGCTTCTCGGCTCCGTTGCCTAGCCCGAGCGTCGACATTTCGTCTCCTATGACATTGTCTACAAAGGCATTTATTTACAAGGTGTGGCCACATTGGCTCGTTCTCAAGCATGCATGTTACGATGCTTTTAGGGACAAAAGGCCGCATATATTTTCCCATAAAAAAAGAGAAGAGATAGGCGGACGAGCGGACGCGTCACGTTAATGTTCTCGGCAATGTCACGGAGCACGCACGGCGGGCTGTAGGCTTTTCCGACCTTTTATAGGTACCCTTGGTATTGCAGCGGTTTTTCAGCACTTGTATGGGGTGAATAATTGGCTTATTTTGACCCAGCAGGTACTATTAATTCGGCCCAATGTCGGTTATCAGACGTCGGGGTTTCTGCTGCCACTCATTTGCTTTACCACTTGCCTTTATCTGTTGCCATCTCGCGACATCTAGGCCTTTTCTGTCCGGCGTGTCAGAAAAGATGAAAAAAGTGTCTCTTTTTCTGATCGCTACGCCCGATTTGGCACACACAACGGAAGCATTTCGAGGGATTTGGTAGGTGCGATTTCTAGACTTCTTCGGCACTTGTACACTATCCTGGGCAGATATGAGATAGTGGCCCGAGATAAGGTGGGCCAAGTTAGAGGACGCGGGTGTGCGTTAGACGCCCCCCCCCGTTTATGGGTGTGATGTTTTCGAACCTAACTCGGCTGCTAAGTATTGGCATCGTAAATTAACTGTGTTTCTCGTTTTGTCGTTGATGGATTCACATTGCAGTATCTGGCGCGCGTCATAGTGGCCTCGAGCCAGAGACGGGGATGACACATGACCGCTGGCCGTGCGCGTACAGCGGGTCGGAGCGTCGTCGGGGTGTCTTGCACGTCCTGGCTCCGGCGCCTCGTTCGAGCAGGACGGCCGGCGAAAGCTGCTGCTGCTGCTACCAACAGCCAAGCGACAAGTATTGCCCGCTGGCCGCGATTTCGATCGTCTTGGTCGGCATAGCGTCCTGGAGCTCCCGCTGAAAATCGACCGAACCCGCCGACGACAGGGTCGAGCATCATGAGCTGGCTCCGGAAGCAGGGCTCGTTTCGGCTCCGGCGTCCGGCGGCCATTCTGAAGAATGCCGACCCGCGGACGCTTCTCGAGGCGTTTCGGGAACATTGCACCCAGGCCAACGCGCTCATGCTACGATGGGATCTGACGCTCAGGTACACGGCTATTCCTCAGTTCAATCAATGCATGTTTTCCATTAAAGAGAGGAAGCGTATTCCCACGTAGAGCGTATCGAGGGCTCACTAACGTATCTATCCGTATGTGCTCGATGATGCAGACGTATGCAAAGTGGATGTGCATACGCCGTTCTTATTTTCATTTAGTAGAACCAATTTTACCGATTCTCCCCCAAAAAGGCGATACGTTTCGACTTTCAGACCTACTTGTGGGCAAATAAATTGCTCACTACTAGGAGTAAATATTAGCAGCAGTTAGTATATTCTGGAGGATATACGGTAACAAGCCATATTTGTGAGTCACATATTTTTGCTCGATGTTTGGTTGAGCTACTGAATCTGTTGGCTGCTGGCATAGACCGTCCTGCCGTTCCACCGGTTCTGGTCTGTTCTTTTGTGCAGCCTTTCGACCTTCTCTGTACTAGCATTGGTGCAAGCGAATCTATTCTGGTATAGGCGATAATAAGAAGTGGTGGCACATTGTTGGACAATGTGTCGTTCCGGACAACATCGATATGTATATGGCTTCGCACGCGTGTGTCGAGTTCGGGGTGACGTAAGCAATTCCGTCGATGTTAAATGTTGCCTGAGAGTCACCCAGAAAAAAACGTTTTGGACATGTACGTCCCGCAAGGTCATGCATGGAACGTGTTGTGGCTTAGGGATGCCGTGAACTCGTCTGGACCCCCGTAGCGTGTGCCTGGTGTGGCACGCGATTCGACTCGCAGACTACTCGAACGGCTGGACAAACTGGCGTCCTCCTCTTTCGAGAGGCAAAAAACACTCTGACAAGCGAGACCGCACAGAGTGCTTGTTCAATCAGCCACGTTATGATATTTACACAGCGTGTTTGATATGTGTTTGATATTCTATCTCTAATGCGCAGTCGTTAGATAGTCGTTCTTAAATTTGAGTACTCATAGAAACAATATAGGAAGAGGAAACATTTACTGTTACTGTTCTTGAAGACAAGCACCGCACAAGCAAGTTTGTGCCTATTTGTTTGGCGGCGATTCTTAGTCCGATCTCAGTCGATCAACACGGTCGGCAAGGTTTATTTGGCAACTTGCAGGTCAAATAGAAGTTGTCACGAACGACTGGCGCGTGAGAGTGAGAATATTTGAGTGTGAATCAACTGCTATCCCTGACCGTTTGTAGGGAGCGCCGTTTCTGCTGTTGTCGCGATAGTTTAATGAAATAGCCGTTGACACAATTGGCTTCCACATTATACGTATCAGTTTGTCACAGTAGTGGCCCATAGTACGGTTCTATGGAGATCTGGGCCATCAGAGAGTGAAGCTTAAGGGGGGAGGTGCGTTTAGTGGGTATGGGTCTCAGCGGGCTAACACACCCATCCGCTGGAGTCGAGTCCCACACTGCTCGAATGGAAAGTGGGATCTTCTCATTTTCTACTCGTAGCAGTAGTACGTAAAAGTATTTAACCCTCCTCCATAAAAAAAAAAAACAGTTTTACAGTAGTGTAGTAAATAATGATCATAATTATAATAAAAAACAACAGCACATAAGAATATTATTATAATCTTGGGTCATCGTTAGTTAGGTAAGCGCCGTGACGTGCAAGTAAAATCCATGAAAAGTGAGATAAAATATTTACAAATGTGTGCAGTCTTTCATGTATTCGTAAACACCAGTATTGGCATTACTACATTATCTGCTTTGGTCTTATTCTAAGACCAACACACGGGAGCGCACTGCAATAAAAAGCTAGTTGAAATGTATAATAAAGGATAATAAGTCATAATAATGCCAATAATAAGTCCGCTTACTGCCTGAAATACTCTATAAATAGTGATGATAAAACGGCAAACATGTTACGAGCAAAGCGCAGCATGAAAGTATCTAATTGTTCTTCAATATATGTATAGAATGGCTTTTTAACGTAGATTTCCATTGGTTAAGGTTTTCAATTTGTAAGTTGTTCAACAATAATATTTTTGTGTGAATGCCTTATTTAAAGTTTAGCAAGTCAGACAGCGGCTAGAGCGAGAGGCTTTTATCGCTCTATCTAAAGATACGAGTAATACGTTTTTCATGAAAAACATGTACTGCTCATATAGTGATGTTTTTTTTTGTTCTGGTCTTTTTGTTTCTTCTTATATCGAAACGATTGTTTGCGTGTTATTTCGTTTCGACTGCGCAGTTTACCGGTTCGACAGGACCACGTGGCGGCTATTGTGAATCACCTCGAGCAGATGGTGAATTACATTTTAGAGGAGTGTGCCGCCAAAGGACCTCCCGGCCCCGCAGGTCTCAATACAGGCCCGCCGTCCTCCGTTTCAACGCTTTCGTCGTCCACGTCCTCAACGTCGGCATCGTCGCTCAACTCGTACGTAATATCACCGATTCTCGACTATGTTCTCGACAACGACATTTTCGCCAAGGTCCTCGATTGGAGCCTTCAAACTGCCGAGTTTACTCTTCGACTACTTGAAGAACAGCTGCGCATTTTTGAGGTTTGCATTTGACCTTCATCTTTCATCATCTAGCATAGTGATATTTGCACACGTATGTATATAGCCGCACGTTACATAACAGAACGTTCGTTTTGTAACGAAGCGCGTATAACAAGCCCGCGATTCCCAGGTTTTTTGCTATGCACTTTTAAGTTACTAGGCTTTTCTTAGTAGATAGGTCTATAAATTATCCCGTACGGTCTCTTGTGGGGCGGAAGATTTTCTCGGGTTAAACGCCGTTTGCGAACGTATCTGTTGTTTACGTATGTTCTGTGTTTGCTCTTCTCGCGCGCACGCGCTTCGCTGTTAACAGGTTCTGACGAGCAATTGCTCGCAGCGATTGCTCTACCAGAAGGGGTTCCTCAGTCCCCTGCAGAAGCTGTTGTCGATCTGTGAGTCTGATTGTCCCGAGGAACTTGAGCAGCGTCTGGTCGCGCTACTCAATACACTTTGCGTCACGCTGTCGCAAAACTCCGATCTGCTGCAAATCTTCTTCTGGTAGGCGTCCATTACAAGAGCGGCAATATTTCAAACTACCGACCGGACATTCTGGTCCTCGTATAACTGTATCTTTGTCGTAACAAGTTATTCGTTTAGATCGGCTGCGGATAATACGTTAGTTCTTTTAAGAAGTTAATTGGCTTAGTTTTATTTTGATTAAGATTTTTCTTTTGTAGGACGCGCATCTCATTTCTATGACGTATATAGCTATTCATTTTGAACTAAGGGGTAGTTCTCAAACTCGAATCTTGGCAACTGAGGCAGAGCATATATATATATATATATATATATATATAAATGTACTTTTTGGCGATATGAACTGTAATGTCTGAGGCTATTGGTTAGCACGGGTATGTTAATTATATTGAACACGATTCGTTGAAAATTAAGGAGGTATATTTGTTTCTAACCATGCCAACACATATTCGATATTTCTAGTCCACAAGGAGCTGGATGCGGTGAAGGATCTGCAGCAGGAGCTTCATCCCAATTTCCCGTTTTCTCTCTTCTGGTTCCGTTTGTCCATCGCGAAGGCACTCTAGGCCATCAGGCAAGAGATGCCCTTCTTCTGTGTATGTGCCTCGCTGCAAAGAACCATGCGCGTATCGATGAGTTGGGACAATATATGGCAAACCACTCCAATTTTTGCCCCATTCTCGCCACCGGTAAGTATATATATATATATATATATATATATCGTACAGCATGTTACGTGGCGAAAGTATTGTGGTCATCTAAGATTAATAGGGTTTTGGTAATCTTCTACGGTCATACAAACGATTTTTCTTAAACACTGTTAGGTCCTTTCTCTTTTATTATATTGTTGAAGAGTATCAAAATAGTCATAAGGCAGAGAGAAACTTTATAGTCGAGGAAGACCTATGAAGTCGCGTTGTTTAAATTTGAGTATAACCATAGCTGAGTAAAGTCTACTTCTTCAGCTGAGGCACCGTTACGATAGTACTGACACAAATACATGGTATATATAAAGTATGTTGGTTGCGCAGTATTTGATTAACATAATAATGATCACAGTTTCAGACAGAGAATAAAGATTTGTGTTTGACTAAAATTTGAAGATGAGATGCTAACGTAATCATGTTTAACAATGAGGAAGCGTAATCATTAATATATAATCGCTTGTCCATCCGTTCACGCTGTGCACTTGGTTTTGCAGACGCCATTGGTTAATATGTATAATTTTCTTGCTATATATATATATATATATATATATGACACTGCTCACAGATGCTATGTAGCAAAATTTGTTCTCCCTCGCTTACGTCACTACTTACCTTATCCGAGAAACACCGAAGAAAGATATGTATAACCGGCAAGCTAATGGGCATCCTACACGATATATATATATATATATATATATATATATATATATATTATTTATTTGCAATATACTCTTGCAGGTTTGAGTGGGCTGTACTCAGTGCTGCCCCGCAAGCTGGAGGTGCGTGGGGAGGATTGGCATCGCCTTTCCGACGAGGACGTTCAGGAGCTACCATCTCTGGCTGCGTTCCTCTGCTCTCTTGGGTTTTGCAACGCTATTACGCAGGCAAGTATTTTATATTTATTTCTTGATTATCTTTTACTTAGCATACGCGCCTTTAGGGGCATCTGTGTCTTAACTTTACATTGACGCTTGGAATATGTGTGTGTGTACAGTATACCTTCCTCCTTTATGTTCAGCCATGAAATGCATACTTTTATGTAGCATTTTACGTCCCCCAGTTGTGATGATAAGTGTCCCGTTAAGGTTTTTAGGTGCTTTAGTGGCCCACAGTGCTACAACTCCTCATCCATGTTGTTCCAATCTTACGCGACCTTCTTGCTTGCTCGATTTTGATATTGCCATATGGTGAGTAGCTCTTTGTGGCGCTCGCGAACTTTGTCTCATAGTAAGCCATCACATCAGAGGGATCAAGTTGTTTAAATTCTTTATGTTTAAATTCTTATGACCCGGATTATCAAAATCAGACAGCCACAAATGTTCGATACTGAATCATTCATCGCAACTTATGGCCTATACTTTTGTGATATATATATATATATATATATATATATATATATATATATATATATATATATATATATACCACAAAAAAACAATATATATGATGCATGTCTAATGGTAAAAAACGAATTCAAGTTGATTTGTAAACTGACGTTTTTTTCGGGTGTTGCGATGAATTTGTCGACGTTCGGCATTTTTGGTCCCGCTCGCTTGAAATGCTTCTTATGCGTCAGTTTCGTAGAGTACAATTGTTTGAAACATATATGTACCCATGTAACGTGCATCTGTATGTGCTATAGATATACATTGTATTATTTAACGTACTTGATTGTGTTCCTACTTTTAAACGTATGGATTCTTTTTGTCATTACAATTAGAACATACAGTTAAGATTGCCTACGCTTGTCTTGTAGCACTCAATACCCCTAGGTTCTTTAACTGTTAATATGAGCGACTTTGACTGTCTAGTAGCCCGTGCATAGTGACCTACTTATCAATGGTATAGATGTGTTAATACATGGCACAGTATCCATGGTACTGTTTATGATAAAGGTAACAGTGAACACAATATGTCACGGTACTTCTTTGGGCATATTAACGGCACTTACACTAGAATTACTTTTTTAAGAAGGTTGTTTTTAATTCTAGACCATCCTTGGTCCTCTACGGGCTTAGAACTTATTCTGAGGCATATTTTCAATGCACCGAGGGCCGGGCACGTTAAGATATCTAGAGTTTCCTTGACAGTCCTTGTGGCAGCAGCGGTATGATTTATCATGTATTCTCAATGAGTATTGCTCAAGGAAAATTCGATCAACAACAAGGATCGAACCGGCGACACCCAGATTACAACCATGCCTAGCGCACTAGTCCCCTAAAACGGCCTTTATACTGTACATTCATTTAAAAAGTATGCCGTTTGATGATATGGCAACATACTTGTCTTAGACCCTCTTCCTGTGCAAAATGCCCGTTAAAACCTAGCAAGTGAGCAATGTTTGTGTTTCATTTAAATGACATTGACCTGTAATTAGCGTATAATTACAACTCAGCGTATTTGCACTGTATTGTTTTCATGTCATTATGGTGTGTAGCTATGATTAGTCCTTATACCATAATTATTATCGTTGTTTTGCTTTTATTTTATTATTATCCTTGCTTTACAATTGCTCTGTTTGCGTTTGTTTTAACCATCTTTTGTGTGTTTGATCTATGTTTGATTCCCGAAGGTGTCGCATCCTTTGGTTCGCGACCAGCTGCTGGACTATCTGTTGCAAGGCTTCCTTATTCCAGTCATGGGACCTGCCCTGTATCAAAGTAATACCGATGAGATCGTCACAACCACGGTGTAAGAAATCATACACGAATCCGCCTTTTCTATCTTGGTTATTTTCATTTCGGTTAGGAAACAGTCGAGCAGTTTAGTGGTTATGTTAAACTTGCATACTCGTGTCTGAATCCGAATCTGAATTTCACTTTGGTCTATGCTAATCCAAAGAGCTGGAAAAACGATATATATATATATATATATATATATATATATATATGTACTGATATTTGCTGTAAATTTATGGTGTTTTCACAGTTACCTGGAGCTGTTTCTTCGTAAGGTGACAGAGCCTCGGTTGATGCGTGTATTTTTGCACTTCTTGCTCACAACAATGTGTGAGGGACGTCTTTTACTGGACATTTTGATTCTGCGTATTGGAGCCCATTCTAAGCTGGCCATTGTCACGATCGCGCTGTTCAAGACGCTTCTTGACCTCAACTGCGAGGAAGTCATGTATGAGCTCGTTTTCAAGTAAGTTGCTTGCAGAATTCCATGTTATATCATTTACCGCTTGCGACACGTATATATATATATATATGTATGCATATATATATATATATATATATATATATATATATATATATATATATATATATATATATATATATATGCATATATTTGTTTTATGAGACCGTCTTCTCCAGACGGCAAGTATATTTAAGTTCAATAACTCTTCATTGAGCTTGAAATTTCCATTATTACATAAATCCAAACAATTATAACTATTCAGGTAATTTTGCAGAAAAGGCTATTGCCCGTGTCTGATATATATATATATATATATATATGCATATCTACATATATGCACATATATATATATATATATATATATATATATATATATATATATATATATATATATATATATATATATTAGTTATTTTTAACGTTCCGAGTTTTCTTTACTCTTCATACTGTACCTGTAATTCCCAAATGCATAAAGTGCAAGTGTACTCCTCCTCCGCCAGCAGTATACACATGCAATTGTGTCGTGGGGCTCACTTTGCGAGGTTCTCTTGTTTCACACGTCAGGTATCTCATGCCATGCTCGCACGTAATGTTGTCCCACCGCGATCGGATGCGGGATGTCGACACGTTTTGTGCCACTGCCCACCGGCTGCTGTCGCTGGCCCCCCTGCAGTTTCAGCAGCAGCAGCTGCATCTGCATCAGGGCCCGGGTACTTCAGGTGCCGGTGCTACCCAGTCGACTTCGTTGAGCTCAACGGCCACGCAGTCAGGCCACGTCATTAACGGGGCTGCGGTCAGATCAAGTCGAAGTTACACCGAGGGCTTTGCCACCGGTAGCAGTCCGAGCGTGTCCAGTGCATATAGTGGCGATGACGGGTCAGATGCGTACAACTGTGACCATCTGCAGATCAGTTATTTGGCCTATCTGATTGACGCCAAGAATGGTAGGTTATGAGAACCTTTCGTCTGCATCTTGTCTTATGGGTGTCTATTGACACGAATCAATTTAATAATAATAATAATAATAATAATAATAATAAACGGAAAGATGGTAGTAACGAACGATGTTCGTTTGGCTCATTCAGGCGTGCGGGCGTGCCGCGACGCGTGCCAGGTTTGGTCACAGAATTACGATGGAAGTCGGGCGGACGTTACGCGAAAACATAACAATGCGCTTAGCAATGGCCTAGCAGACAAGAGTCGGAATGCCCAAGGTCATAGCGGTAGTAACGGGCAGCACTCAACGCGCACGGCGAGTAATGGGAAAGATCATCGCCAACAACAACAGCAGCAGCACATGAATGGACCGGGCACTGTCCCATTGACACAAGCCGCGCAAAGCCACAATGGCAAGCTGGCCGAGGAGCGGGAGGATTCAGGCATTTTCGTCAACGACCAAAAGGTAAGCAGACGTTTTGCATGCATATTTTCATTCAGAACAACCTTAACCTGAATCTGCAAAAATACTAGAGGAGAGCACTTCGAAATTAGCAGCAAATGTTCGATTTAGATTTACTAACTATTCCCCATTATTTCTCCTTCCCAGATGTTATAGGCATAAAGACGAATTTCCTCGATTTGTTTGATAATTCTCTTCACAGTTAATAAAGCACTTGGGACATTTGTCGAAGATGCAATTTGCGATTGTGGCAGTTTTTCGGTCATTTGTGAAATATCGTTTAACAATAGGAAGGCGTTGTTGTGTCGAATAAGCGATCATTATTTAAGAATGCCGGAATATCTTCTCTGTTAACAATTTTCCGCTTCTGTTTGAACACCCTGTGCATACGTAAATACATATACATATATGCATATCATATAAACGCATACATATAATATGATAAATTCAGGTTGGATTTCATAAGTACTGTTCTTCTTTATTGTGTGCAGGATTTTGGCAGTGCGGATATCGGTCCGTTTTTGACACAGGTTTTGTCCCGACTGGAGTATCTCACAATCAACGATGTTTACACCAATCTCCAGCTCACCTCGCTTATATCTCGGCTGGCCCTCTACCCGCAACCATTGCTTCGGAGCTTTCTTCTTTCACAGGAGATCGTGTTTCAGCCAAGCATACGCAGCTTATATCAGGTATGAGTTTTGCCTCAACTAGCTTATTTGCTGTATATATTCATAAAACTTTAATTAGAACAAATGCTGCGATTGACGAAAACCCAAATATATGATATGCATCTAGAGGGGACTATTGGCGTGGATGCCAGGTTCCAAAAATCTGCTCGTTGGGCACCTCGTGGTTTTTCACTAGGAGAGGACGAGAGAGAGAGCTTTTTGTCTCGATAATTTCGGATAATATTTGGAAGAAGATCGTACAGTAACGAGCGGTTAGTATACTGCACAATGCTTTCCAAACATTTGTATTGCGCTCGCCAGAAAGAGCTTATTCTTGCGACTTTGCATCGCAGTATTTCCTTCTCTTTTCAAGAAAAAGATTGAGGACGACGCCTCGATTTACGCGAATTGGTGACTTTCAGAACAAATTTGTGTCTATTATATTATAGATATTTCAAGAGTTTTACCAGTTCCCTACGCTATGCGGCATCGCTTACAACGCTATGACGATACCCGTAAATGTCATTGGTTCGCTGCGGAGAGTTTTTCCTATCTGGTTGTTCAAACATTACATCTCGCACGTTATATGTATGCATATATATATATATATATATATATATATATATATATATAGCATGCCCCGTACCCTGTATATATATATATATATATAGACCGGAAGAATTTCGATCCAAGGATCGCGCTACAGATGTGCACTTGTTCGCTAAGTTGCACCTTGAAACATATTGCAGGTGTTGTGCGGCCTTCGGCATAAAATCGACCAGTTGATCGTGAAACTGCATGTCCATCTCCCTGCGCAACTGCAGAAGGCCAAAGAGTTCTTCGCGGCGCGCGAGAGTGTCATCAGCCAGCCGGGGGTCTGTAGTAGTGGATCCGGCTCGTTCAGTTCAGCTAACGCGGTGCCGTCGGGTTTGAGTTCAGCGCCAGCAAGAGATCGCCAGTCGACTGGCTTTCTTTGCTCATCGGGTCAACGTCGACGAAGTCTTGGCACGTTTTTCCGAAAATTCAGCACATTGCAGCCGATCGCAGATCACTCCGGATACCGGTAAGCAGCGATAGCGTTGCTATATAGCTTAGTTTTTTTGCGTGCACTACAAATGATACAGTTGGACGAGCCACTCGGTTTCGGCATACTGCAGTTGGCGACAACAACGCTATATCTAGTGACGACGATTGTACGTAGACGTCGTGTTGTTTCAGCGTGTCGACGGCAGTAGAAAGTCTCACACGTGCAGCAAGCGTAACTAACAAATAAACCAAAACATTGTACAATATTGTTTGGTCGATTAATAGCAATTATTATGGCAACCAACACGTCGTTGGTACGACACACTGATTACTGTATACGGGACCCCTTGCACACCGTTGAGTGTATGCTTCGCTTGACGTTGCGTTCTATCGACACTGACATGTGTGCGCTTTTTCTTGCTTGAACACTTTGTTGTTGTTGTTGTTGCTGTTGTTGTTGTTGTGTGTCGATTTGCGGTTCATTCGCATTCGCAGGTATATTGCAAAGCCTCCGTATGGAGAGAGAAACTTTGCGAACGAGAGCGAGTCGCCGCGGACGAGTTCCGAGACGGCGCGGGCGCAGATGCACGCCGTCCTTAGCATTGTCGTCTTCGAGGAGTTCGTCAAGGAATTGGCTGCTATTAGTCAAGAGCACAGTCTTCAGCAGCTTCTCGACGAGGTTCCCGCCGATTGATAGATGCGGGCGTGCCGTCTGAGTCTCGCCCGAGCGAATCGAGAACGCCCGCCCTCGGCGTATACGTTAGTTCCTAAATACGTATATTTATTCGGGATTTGTTCGCGAAAATTGATTTATTTCATCGTGGCTCTTCCCCCGCCAGCTGAGATTGATGCGACTGGATCTCTTTCTGGAGAGACTTTCTGCGAAGCGATCTGGATTCTAGCCGTGCTGCACGCACGAACACGTATCAGTTTGGTCATATCATCTGCGCATGACATCGGCCCCGCCTCGGCGTGCAACGAGCAAACGGAAATTTGCTGAAATCCAAAAGCAAAATTGTCGCTTAACAACGATAGCATGACATCCATTGACAGACTCGGACAAAATTGATGACTTTTTTGATGGCCGAACGCTCATTCCGTTTCAGGCGGAATGAGCGGGACGGTCATTTCGTTGTGTGAAGTGAAAGCGAAATCTATCACTTTCTTTATGTTCGACTGCTTGATTGTCTCGATTCTACACTGGAATATACACTTTCAAGCCCGAAGAGTGTTTGGAAAATGTGGCTTATTTATTTAGCACAAGCTTATTACGTGCACATGTGTTTGTGCACGCTTGTGCATTTATACGTGTTTGTATGTATGATATGCGAATTGATTTCCATTTCTAAGGGACTTAAGAGCTGCTGTAGAGATACACTCCGAGGGCGGAATGATAGCTGTTCGATTATTTGTTAATCAATGAAACGAGGAAAGCCAAAGTGCTGTCGGCGGTTGCTCTGTTACGAGGACTCTACGGCATATCTGTCCGAAAAAAATTGGGAGGAGAGTTTATATATATGTAGGCTCCTACAAGTACGAGTGAGATTGTATATGATGCTTATTTTTTTGGAGATATTTATATACGTAGAGTGCGTTTACCGCATGCATGTGATTTTCTTTGCACAGATGTCAAAACTCTGAATTGAAGAGATCTACCTCATCTCCCAGTTAACTACGTATTTGTCCTAATTGCTTACAACGTTATTTCCAATGCTTACTTTAAAATTCTGGTCTGAGAGAATATGGTCAGATATATATATATATATTTATATATATGTGTGTGTGTGTTTGCAAATTATTGTGGTAGTTAATTACTTACCAAGACGCTCTTAAATGCTCTCATCAAAGGTTGTTTTTACGCTTTTCTTCCCCCTGAAATGTGTTAAATGCATACTAAGCCGAAGCCATATGGACTAAGTTTTTTCTGTCACAATATAATTTGACTGAGTTAGGTGTGAATGATATTTATATATGTTTTTTACGACTTCTCATAAAGTATTTTTTTAATTACTACCATTTGTCCAATTTGATGTTCCCCTTGTGTTGCATAGAAACCGTGAACATGCTTTTAAAAGCTGTATCAGATTCTATTATAGATATGAAGTGATTTTATCCACGTTCGACCCATGGAAGGTTTTACCGCTCAGTTCCTTTGCTTGGCATATGCTTGTATGTATGATATAGTCACAAGTATTTAGTTGTCCTGGTAAGGACTTATCATCCTAACCTTCTAGAGACGATATACATATATGATGTATGTACATTTTGACAAATAGTCCGTTCCGACTGTGCCAAGCTTGCAGAGTTTTGGGTGCGGGTACTGCCGCCTTTTGAAGTGCACATAAATGTTTTCGGCGATACTGCTCACTCCGTTCTGGTAACCCTAATTTCGGTGGTGAAGAACGAACTGTCCCGCGATGATGCCGTCCGTAATGGTTAGGATTGCGGTCGGGACGATTAACTTTCAAGTTTGCAAGTTACGTTTGCTATTATAGTACCAATCTTGCTATTGTTTGTTTTGTTTGCCAGTCTGTTGATATGATTGTTTGTGATGCCCTTCGTGAACATTACGCTGTATAACATATGTGTGAGATAATGAAGAGGAGATAGAAACCTTTGTCGGCCATGTAGTTAGTTTAGTGCGAAAGCTTTTCATATATATAATATATTATATATATATATACTATCTATTTATTTTTATATATTATCATCTATAATATATATATATATACCTATATATATATATATATATATATATATAATATATATATATATATAATATTATATATATATATCTATATATATATATATAAATACGTGATCTTAATGTCCATGTATATGCGTATTACCATACCTATGCATGGACGCATATATATATTTATACACATATTAATGTACAAATATACATAGTGTACGTGTGTATGTACATATAGTATATGCATCTGTGTGCATGTATATATATATATACATGTACACGCATGCATATACTATATATATATATATATATATATATGGCAAGTTACACTAGTGAAAGCGTACGGGCTTAATTGTGGCATACTCATCAGCATCAGAAAAGTGCTAATCAGTTGGGGCAGAAGTCAAGTGCAAGCTCTGAGGTAAAACAATAGACAATGCCATTGTGAAATAAAGAAGAGTCAATCATACGAAAAAGGCTAGTATGTGCGTTGGACGCAGGCAGTCATTTCCTGGGCGATTTGTGTCGCAGTCGTTCTGCGGTAGCCTGCAGGTAGCCAATCAGTAGCGGTCACAATCAGACGAACGCGATTTTCGATCAGTAGATGCGTCGAACGTAGCCTGCACAATTAAGCGTTACTTACAGATATTATCGGCATCGTCAGAGCCTCGAATTGTCTCTCCAGCTAGGGAGTGATATCAACTACGTCAATAGCTATTTTTGATGTACTTGCCGCGCTTGTTGCTTTGATGCGAGACTGGCTGGCTGGGCCGGCTGGCGTGATTCTACATGTCTAAGGTGATGTACTACCACGACAACTATTTGTCGGTGGGCAGTCAATAACAACTGTCTACCTTTTGCTAACGACCAGATCGTTGTTGTGTGTAACTACGCGTGGACATATATATATATATATATATATATACGTATACATATATATATATATATATATATATATATATATATATATATATATATATATATATATATATATATATACGTATATATATATATACACCTGTAAGAAAAAGCAAACAAAACAGTGAAGAAAGCCATCTGGTGGTAATCAACCAGTGGCCTCGTTGACCAGAGGCAATCATGTAAATATGATGTATGTATATACACACGAGTATCTATATAGATGAGTAATAAAACTAACTTATTTTGGAAAAATAAGGAGCATATATTATAATTGCGTATTTATTTAGTAGACCCAGATTATATTTTGGTACCTGTACAAGATGTCCTTTGAGTATCATATGTACTTTGAAAAATATAAATCAATAGTTGAACCCTACTCAGTGTCACTAGACTAGGTAATTTTTTGCTATATTTTGACATCAAAGTTACTAAGACTTACCCGAATATCGGTGTGTTTTTTAAAGAAGGCTGTTAGAGCAATAGTGAAGAATTTAGTTAAGACGATAAGCAAAAGCCGTGAAGACCTTCCGTACTAGAGGATAACGTTCTCACTTTCTCACAGGTTGCAAAACAATTCCACACACCCATCCTTTGACGGCAGCTTCCCATATTTAGTTTTGAGTCTCATAAATCGACATACTAAAATAACATTAGGACTTAAATATATTATTGTATTTCGAATGGAAAAGCACATTTCCATATTAACAACTACATAAGGAAATTGCCGCAGTATTCTGTTTGTTGAAACAATCACTCACCGCAAAATCAACTAACCTATTCAAACAACCCACTAGCCATCCAGAAGGCACTGTAAAAATAGGTAAATCGTCAAATCTATAGAAAGATAACGGTAGATTGATCGAGAAATAAAACGTTATAGGAGCAGGCATTTATGGACTACGGAAAAAGAACTCCGTAGTACAACTCCTCACGCACTTTAATTGTCAATATTATGTAAAGACGGGGCTAGTAACGGCACAAAAGAGAATGCAAAGCGCAGTGTGATATAGTAATCATAATAGTGTTAAGACACTGATAGAAAATTACTTTGAATCTATATTCGGGTTTGTGTCGAAGATTTTGAATAGTCATCTGAGATTACGACTTCCATGTAGATATAGAAATACATGAAAAATCTAGTTTCAAACTATAGGTTCGATACTGGTAGCTACTGTAGAGACAAACTTGGCATTGAAAAGCCTTTAGACTACTGGCGTTTCACCTACTTAACTTTTGAAAGAAAAGCAAAACGCCCAAGACGTCAACTTTTGATGATCAAGTTAATCTTGGCGTAAATTCGAGTTATATATATACATTGGGTGTACCAGAAAGTTAAAATAAATAAATCCGCTGAATAGAATGGAGCTCACGACACTTTATTGAGCGAATTATATTGGAGGCAAACGTTTACTATTAACGAAGATTGTTTGTCTGTTATTGTTGGGGTCGCCTGTGCTTTGGAAAATCAGTTCTTACTAAACGTGCCACAATGTTACAGCGCTGTGACTAAAAGAACAATAGCACCTTTAAAGGCCAATTTGCCGAATATGATTACCTTAGCGACGAAACTTTGCTATCTACGGAACCCTGTCGGAAACCATGCGATCGTACCGAAATATGGTGACCCACCTTGGTTACTCTTTTGCATCTAGAAAATGAGAAATTGTAAAATAATAGAGTTTCCACTCTCATTTAATGTGTTCTTTGATATTTACTTCGATTCTAGGTCCGATGACTTCAAGCACCGATTCGCGTGAATCGCAACACTCTCATATCATTGTTTTCGGAAAGAAGAAGCAGTCGCACGGTACTAAGAGAGGCAAATGGGCTGTATGCTTTACTAGCGTAACTCCAAATTTGGTGAGAAAAACCTCAGCGTAGACCGATGGACCGGCGCGTTGTCGTGGAGGACTCATCGCCTAAGTTGCGCGATAGGGCTGTTGGTGAGCGCCGTGAAAACTTTGTTCGGCACTCTGAAGTGTACCAATTGCTCGAAACTGGATCACCTTCTTTCAGATCGATCAGTGCTATAATTTTACTTCTTAAGAAGATGGCAATCATAATCCCGACAGCCTTTGGCGTTGCACTTTTATAGGTGGAGGCGCTCCAACGCCTGACCACCACTACGATTATTGGAACTCTTGAGTAGAAGGTCATAAAGATGTACCCAAGTTATATATCCTGTAAGTGACGAGTCTCGAGGACAAAGAGGACCAGCCCTCGTTGAATTGTATTCAAACTTGTCGAGCCAGGAAGACCGTGCCTCTTTTTCGTGCTGTGAAATTTCAAGAGGTACCCGAGGTGGTCGTGCAGGATCTTGTAAGGAGATTTGGCAAACAACATGTTCGTCGTCCGTTGCTGTTTCTGGACGACCTCTACGGGATTCGTCGTGCAGATTGAGATGTTCAGTTTGAAATATTCTGTTCTATCCATCCGCAAACAGTCCACAGACGTGAGGCGTCACTTCCAATGTTCAATTAAACCTTTTCAAAACACCTTTGTAAAAGTGCACTTACTCCTCGCTGGAATGTGTGCAAAAGAGCAATGCACACCTTGGTTGGGTACGGCTGTGATGGCACCGACATGCGTATGCTCGCCATTTTTTACACCGTTGTCTCTGCTGGAAGAATTCAATTCAATCCAAGTTCTCCTTTATTGTTTTCACAAGGCCAAACATCAACAAATATGACGCAATCCGCCGGTGGATTCGCTTTTTAATTCATTCTCTACTTCGCGAAAAATAAAGAATTATATATATATATATATATAGCATTTTGAAGTAGTTTTTGTTACATCGTCCACTGTGATGGCTAGGTCGGCAAGCGTACTCTGAAAAAGGAACTCCTTCAAGGGAGTTCCCACAGCTGATTCGAGACTGTTTGCAAGTGACCACGTAAAATTGAATCAGTTGGTTGACTGAAGTGTCACCGTATATATGAAATATATTCTGAATGTTCCCACACTAAACTGACATAACTTTCTAAAAAAGTGAACAATAAAGCATATACGTATATATGCATATATATATATATACGCTTACGTGCATTAGCAGTGTAATGTGTCTCTGCTAGCAGCCATAAGCTCGGAGCAAACCGCACAGCTGAAACTTCTACGTAGGCATGCATGATCGAGCGGCGATTATTCATGTCGAAACGTAAATGTCAGCGCTACTCTTAGCTGGGGCGCGTACGACAGAATATGTAACTAGGAAGTGCTACTACTAATACGCTAATAATAATAACAATAATTCGTTCCCAAACAATTGATTGCTGCGATTGCTGTTGTTGTTACGACTTTTAAAAGCTCAAGACCGTTTTCCACTACAACCACTATAGCCGATGTTGCTGGTCAATTTTGTTGCTGGCGGCAGCCGTTTCCCCGTTGGCGATGCCCCCGGAATGGAACAGCGCTCACCAGAGAATGATAAGCCGACCCCCGTCATCCGAAAGGCGCTTGAGCGAATGGCTTGAATGGCTAACAACTGACCGGGCCGACTAAAGCAAAAAATAAATTGTCCAAACCAATTAAGGCCTACTGGACGACGCTGCCCGTCTCTCTGTGTAAAAGAGACCGACATTGCGTTTGCTTTTCTGTGTCGGCGTCCCTACAACACTTGCCTCAATAACAACAACAACATCAACAACAGCATCAACAACAACAACAACAGCAACAACCACAACAACAATAGCAACAACAACAATAACATTACAATCATACGTGACGACAATGTCCGACAGCCGTAAAGTTTCGCCTAAGGCTGTTCTGTTTGCTTGTTTCCTCCATTGATCTGTTAGGAAGGGGGCTCCAATGGCATATTTGCCCACGTGGCTGCCAAGTTTGGCTGCATACGGCTCCAGATAAACGGATGGCTACCTACCTCATTGTACGTTGTTACTGTTGCCGCTGCTGCTGCTATTGCAGCTCCCGTTGTTGTTACGTTGGAGTAAAAAACTGGCGAAAATTACGCACCGTTAGAGGGAGTATAATTCTATCAATTGTCATCGTTTCAAGAGTAGCTTGTTCGACAACCGATTAGGCTATTTTGTACGGCCAGAAAATTCAGAAAATCTGCTCGCTGTCATTAAAAGTACGGATTTCTGTATAATAATTGTCGAAGAGGACGACAACACCAGCAACAACATCAGTAAGAACGGTAGCCCCAAACAGAGTCCCAACAACAACACCACCACCAACAACAGCAACAACAATAATAGCAAAAGTCTTAGTGATAACCACAGTCATTTGGTGCTGCCAGCTATTTTAACGTCGAGTCAGTGATATTTCAAGACGTATACAACATATTTGTTTAAAGAAAACAAGTGCCGTTTTCGAGATTTAACGAACGCGTGTATTGTTGTGTAACAATATAAAACATGTGATGCAATAAAATAATTATATTTGTTGCTGCTACTACCAGAATTATGTTCTTTTGTGGCGGCGTGGTTTAGAGCGTCGCCGGTTCGATCCCTGTTGTTAGTCGAATTTTCTTTGAGCGACTCTCATTAAAAATAGAATATAAACCATTTAACTGAGAGTCAATGGCCATCATGCCACAAGAACAGCTGGGGAAACACTAGATATTTCCACTTGTCCGACCTTCTGTGCATTGAAGATATGCATCACGGTTCCAAATTGCTTTTAGAATAAAAACGGGCTTTGTGCTAAAAAAATAGAGGCGCATAGAAAAGAAATCCTTTCGGGCCGATTTGCCCGACTGGCCTGAGCCACGGGCTCTTTCCCACGGACTTACAAGCGCGAAACTACGAAGTTATCTCAATTTAAGTAATATAATAAAAACTAAAATTCACAAAAAACAGACGTTTTTTACAAAAGTCGACAGAATATATTATTTAGTAAATTAATAGCAGTATTTAATATTGTAACGAAGTTACTGTGTACGCATCATAGCGCAATTCAAATAAGTTCTAACCGACCACGTCCAACGGCTACAGCGCCCGCGCCAGAATCTCAACGTACACAACGTTCACCGAATGATGCATGTCTCAACCGAACAAGACATGTCTCAACCAGCCAGCCGAGAACAGCCACAGCCTTTCGCGCCGAAACCCCAACGTCCTCCGCCGTCCAAACGATCATCGGCCGACACCGGGAGAGGGTAGACCTATGATCGGCAGTCCAAGTCAAACAGTCACTTAATCTGTATTCCTATACGAAACAAACACAAACTGCTGTACATTTCGACCGATTGGAGAGCGGGTTCTGACACCTTTTGGGGTGTCAGCACGCCGCGGTGCCTCGTGAACCAATAAATAGACTGAGCAGCATGGCTTAAAAACCATCCGTTGCTCGGCCGTGCTTTGCATTAGACCATATGCTGCGTGTCGTCATTCATCGTTCCTGAGTCCCTCGGGCTGCAGTACCCGTCCGGATGAGTCTACATCCCCAAGCTGACTTAGCGTAACACAACAACGTTACAATATTATATATTACTTATATTAATTACGAAACTCAACTGAAAGAATCCCTGTTTTCAGTGTCTGTCCACGGTTGGGACAAAAGCCAGTCTTCCACTTTGTTCTTCAGTTCGTTGTCCGAGTTAAAGCGTTTTTGATTTTTTTAGGGAGAGGTGACGACACGTGCTGCCATTGCATGCTGTCTCACGTTATCTCTCGAAGTTCGAGGTGATGGCACCAACTCCCGTAACCGGTGACGATCCGCTTCAAAAAGCGAGTTCTTTATGATGCCGGAACAGGTGTTGCAATGCTAGCCCCATACGCAGTTCGTTTTTTTTTCGGTTCGCTGAGATTTTTCGGAGCCCATTCCGCGCACACCTTTCGATGACCCAACTTGTCGTGCGCACTTTCGGCCGGTTGAACAGAAATCCGCAGACAGAAATCTGATAACACCTCGGTGCTCGTTAATTGTCAATTTTTTGTAATAGGAACGTCATGATGGTATCATATGCATTGACGCGTCAATTGGACGCGACGCACAACTATCTGCTTTTCTCCTCCGTTCTGCGCGCGGAGCCTCCGGATTCGCCGGACACTCTCTTCTACGTGATCTCAAAGAGGTATATTTAGATTTCAACCGGTTTAGCCGTTGCGACGTTTCGTATCGTTTCATGTAAACCCACCTTATATATATATATATATATATACATATATATATATATATACATATAAATATATATATATATATATATATATATATATATATATATATAACGAAATGAATATCGTAAGCACAAGAAAATGTCATCATATTCAAACTAGACCAAAATGCAAATAAAAAACAACTCAAACTGGAAGCCAAATAAGTTTCATTTCTTAGATTACCGAGGGTCGAGGTTCATCAAATCACTCTTCGCCTGCTTGGATCACAGGTATCATGTAACCTACGCGATAGTGTATCACGATAAAGCATAGATCTGTTGGTTGTTAGTAAGATACACCCAATTTCTGGAATTTGGCTTCAATGAATCTAGGACTATTGATAGAACTTGTAATCAGTATCGAAAAATTGTTGGCAGCCACCTTCCTATGGAAGCAATAACTGGGCTACCGGGTGAGCTAAGCGATGCGCAATTACCACATAAGTTGATGTTCATGCAAATATCCCAATTACGAGAAACATTAGCCCCCAAACGGAAGAGCCAACCAGCCGACGCAATTGCGGCGTGCACAAACGTGTGCGGTATGTAAACAAGAACAAGACGACATGGCAAACAACAAAACCGCATTCGTGTCAGCATCAGCTCTGTGCACCGCTACCCACAAAGATACCGTCATCGATACGGCGCACCAAGCTGCAAGCAATATTTGTGTCGACCCCTTAACCAGCGTTCCTTGCCCCGTCCAAGACAGATTGTTTACTAGGCGACGCCTGCCCCATCACGTGCCGTGCACACTTCTTCAGCAGCAGCCCCTCCCCAACCTGGGACGCGTTCCTGACTATGTCAATTCAAGTAACCAATCGTGCTGCCATAAAAGACTGTTGGGAACCCCTAGATATCTCAATAGGTCCGGGCCTTAAAAGGCGATCTTTAAGTAATTGTCACCAAAATAAAAAACATTTTTAGGGAACTTTTATCAGTTCAAGTGTTTAGAATTATTAGAAAATTAGCTGGCCGGATAAACCGTAGCCACTCACAGGAACTTTGCAACAACGTTGCTACTTGCACAGCTAGCCTCTCCTTTGTTACGGTGGTACTACAAATGCCTCATAAGCGATATTGCTCTTGTACGCTGTTGGAGGTGATACAGATTATTCTTCTTGGGGGGTGGTTTTAGGTGGGTAGTGTGCTGTAATTTGATTGAGTCATGTACTTTCTCCTGCGTTTAGTCACACACTACCCGCCAAAACATCGGCGAGTTTGCGTAAATGCATGTTCCACCCCCCTCAAAAAAAAAGATTACATCCGCAAACTCATAATTCCATAGCAAGATGATTCTCGAAGATCTCCGTTCTTGGTAAGTCGTTCTTCTGGGGTTCTCCTCAACAAATGCTGTCGAGGCCAACAGATATACAAGCTGATTGCGGCTAGTGCGATTGATTACTAGCGCTTTATAAAACTGGCTTTCATTAGATACAGTACGTTTAGGTTCGTTTTCGATAAGTAAAGCCATATATTAATTGAGGCCGTTTCGATGAGTATGGATCTGCATCCCGTAGGCATCGATCGATGCAATCTCCAAACTCAAATATTGAGAGCAACGCGTTAGCAATGTAATAAGAAGAAGTTGTTATGAGGTTTTTCGCTGAGTATTTGTGTAAGCGTTAAAAAGAGTTGTCCAAACGCAAGGGCCTGTCTCAGGTGCTCTTTTTGGCTTAGGTCTGAATCATGTGAACCTTGTTCGGGTGCTGTCTTCTTCGGATCGGCTGTGAGAACTGCTGTTATTCCATGCAGCCATGTAAGGGGCTGCAAGAGATGGTGTTTGTACGAGCCAACACGCCTTGGAAAATTATGTGAGAGTTAAGAAATTGACCGTCCAGCACGCGTCTCACTGAAGCTTAGCCATCGGTAAGATGTTGGAAGACTTCAGACAGAAATAGCTGTTTCCACTCGTCTTCTTAAGCATCACTCATTTAGTAGGAGAGATGCTATTTTTGGCATAACACCGGGCTTCTCTATCGACAGCTGCTTGCAGTATGATATGTGACCCACATGAGTGCTTGAAGCTTGAAGTTATCAGCGCATTTAAAATATTTAACCGTAGGAGGCCAACATCTACAGATGTCCAAAACAGAGAGAAGGGACATCCAGCTTGAGGCACTCTGGAGAACAAATATGATATGGTTCAAGTCATTATTAAAGTCATATCATATTAAAGTCATTATTAACCTTTATTCGAAAGGGTCGTTCGCTTAGACACGCTTGGAGTTAAATTAATGTACAAGGACGCACACCTGAACGTTAATTTTTGAAATCTTAAAAAGTGATAAATGCTATTATACCATTTCTTATAAACCGGTGTAATAATGTTGATCTTAAAGGAATTGGTTATATCACTATAATATATTTTAAATATGGTCTTTATTTAAAATGAGAACCATACTTAGAAACCTTATTGCATGGTGGTGAACGCCGGGGTATACCGCTCACAAAATGCTTCTGAATGATCAGAACCATGAAACGACTTATACACCCTACACTCGATCACATATATTACACTGTTTAAATATTTTATTTGTTAAACATAGTGCAAATATTTAAACATGCGTTTATATAACTCTTCAAGATGAAATAAATCATTTGATTGATAAGTGGTATTATTTTTGAATGTATTTTCTTAGTGAGGGAGTTTCTCAGACAACTGTGAAATTGTGTTTTACCGTTGCAACAGTTTTGTTATATCGCTGGACAATAATTGAAGCGTTGACATTATTATTATTACTAGTATTGGTTGCGCTTATAACAACGAGTACACGTTGGAGTCGTTATAGCATACATTTGTAGTACTTGCCGTCGTCGTTGTCGTCCAATGTAAATATTGGTGTCACAGCGAAGACGAGGCCGCCGTACACGATGGACGTGTTTAGCCGTCGCTACATATAGGTAGATAGAGATGTGTGGCTTACAGGGGTTCGTCAAGCTCTATATGCTGCTGTTTGGGTCGAGCAGTTCGATAGCATCATTCATCACCATCGTCAGACAGACCTTCGAACACGGCATCACACACAGCCCGCGCCCTAAGGCAGAGAGAACAGAGAGAAGATCAAGAGAGAGAGAGAAGATGGGGGCGAGGAGGGGGAAGGAGAGAGAGGAACAAGGAATAGCAGAGCCTCAGTCATAGAAAGCGTAACATAGCCAACGCGGAGACAGAAGAATGTCAGTCTCCTCAATGGAGGAACGCACCCGTTGCGGCATCGGTGATACGTTACCCTAGTGGTTGTTGTTGTCTTCTGTTGTTTGTTGTTCTCCATTGTTTGTTGTTATTGTTGTCGTTGTTGTTGCTGTTGTTGGTGGTATTGTTCTTGTGCGCCCTCCTTGCATAAATACGCGGCAAGGAAAAACTGTCAGGTTGAGCTAGCCTTCAACCAAGACACGCCGGATCAAACGAGGCGGTCGATGGTCGGGGGGGGGGGGGGGCAGTAGTTAGAAAAATCCGGAAAATGCAGACCGAGCAACAACAATAGACGACATAGGAAAAGAGGGAAGAGAGAGAGAGACCTGGACATGGGCGCAACTCCTCGCGGCCTCGTGGCCGCCTTCACCTAGCGTGTTTTGCTCGCTCGCGACCGATGATAGCGATGCTGTTTTTTGATGAGTGCACGAGTGCCATCATTTATGGTGTGCTAATAATAAACATAATACCAAATCATAGAGACACACACACACAGACATAAAACACGCATAAAGTGAGCTGTGTATTCTGTGTCTGGGCGTGTGGGTGTGTGTGTGTTTCCACCTATTTACTTCCCTACTACTGCATCGACAATTATGACTACTGCTACGCCCTACATAGTCACCACCACTACCACTGTGCCAACTACCTGTTTGATCGCTTGTCCATCTGTTAGTCCGTCCGCCGTTCGCTCCTCATTCCTTGGTCTATTCATTCGACTCTCTACTCAAAGGAACTAACTAACTGCTCTGCTCTGCTCTGCTCTTGCTTGTTGACATATGTAAGTTGCTGCTGTTTCTGCTGCTGCTACTGCTACTGGTGCTGTTGACGCACGTGTGAGCTTCGGCTGTCTATCTATGCGGGGCAGATTCCCCGCTTTGCTGAGCCCATTCAGACGTCCAACCGCCGCGTTCGCTGACTACTACTTGGTGGAAACCCGTACACAGACTAGGACACTTGTCGTGAGGTTGCTGCTGATGCTCCGCTCGATGATGGCAGACAAGAAACAACAACAACAACAACAATAACAACAACGACGACGACAACAACAATAACAACAACGACGACGACGACGACAACAACACAAACAACAACAGCAACAACAACAACAGCAACAAGAACAACAACAACAACAAGGCCGATGACAGTAGGGGTGGTGTGGCAATATCAAGTAGCGTTTGGGTCGATCGGGCCGAAGAGACTGTAACGAGCATAACGAGCCTCGAACGCCCACGCTTCGGTTACTGCGGCGATTCCGCCTGTATCGGGCGTCAAACGTGCGCGATCTAAACGATCAATAAATAAATACTCACAAGCCAATATACAAACCATCACGTATCGTTTCACACATGAGTAAACACTTGCTACTGCTGCCGCAGATGAAAAAAAAAAATTATATATATATATATATCACACCATTTTTCTTGATGATGGCCAAAGCATTTGTGCATTTGGCGCCTAGGGCCACAGGCGTGAGGGTCTGTTGCAAACGTCTGTAAGGTGTTGACATTCTTCTCAACATTTTTATTACATGTGCTTTCGTTGCCAAAAATACAATGCGTATTGTGAGATTACATTAATGAGTGTACTGTCGTGTAGCTAGAAATCAGTGAAAGCTCATGAGACATATCAAAGCTATGGTTGCCACTACACCACACGGGTCAGCTCAAAGCGTAACATTGAGAACAACCCTTTATTTACCCTATGTCTATATATATGGATATAAGTATGTGTGTATATATATATATATATATACTTCACAACTGCGAAAGCGTTCAAAATAAACTTAAATGGTTAGTAAATTTTTTTTATAGGCTCATTGTCGCCGTCCTGATCTGTATTCACAGGTTTGCGCGACGTACGTATAAACAGAGGTATGCAGAATGCGCAAAAGTATTCTCTAGTCTAATCAGAGACGTTACATCGGTTAGGTGCACCGAATCTCACACTGGTTTTGCCTAATAAGTGTGAGGAGCACGCACGAACACTAAACAGCGCCGGGATTTGCCAGAGAATTCCGCTTACCTGGTTAATATACCCACTGACTGGCAGAATGAAGATGGCGACTCCCTTCATACAGTCTCACGGCATAGCGGTCTTGCTAGAGTCGACCCATGTGTAAATTGCTTGTCCACATTCTGATTCGGTAGTTTGGACCGGTTTCGAAACGGAAATTAATTAAGTTGTCAGGCCCTCAATAATTAGTGAACTACCGGTGTGTGTCTCTTTGGGGTGAAAGGTAGCCAAAGAACATCCTTCGCTTAAGCACAGTCTAGTTTCTCTATGTTCCCAACGCTAAGACCCTTTGATGTAATGCCAGCAGCCCCTTGTGTTGCCACCGCAATGATCGCAAGATGTTCTCGTTATGTGGGCTGAGGTTGCAAGCTTTAGACAATACGTTAATTATTCAAAGCTTAGAAAACTTCGGAAGTCAGTTAGCAAGTCTAAGCGTCGTTACGATATCATACGCTAATTAATTGCCCTGTTAACTCATATGGCTCCGGAATAACACTGTTCCTGCAGACAACCACGTCGTCAGACCAACAGGCTATTTGCGCGAGGTTCTTTGTTTTATGAGTGTTCTCGGGAATATTCACTACTAAAAAACTGAAAATTAAAAAAAGGGAAGGTTACCCCACTGCGTAAGTTCCGTGAACAAACTCAGGGTTCTGCCTCCCAATGCTCAAAGGCACAACGCAGACGTGTTGAAATCTACCAATAGGATGTACAAATTCTTTCGATTAATTCCGAAGCTGCTTGACGCACGCTAAGGCTTACTAAAGTACTGGTCAAAGTACTGGCACGCAATTTTGAGAAGCCTGAGGGGTGGGGAGGATATCGGTTTCAGTCGAGTTCTGTCGAGTCCCATACCGTAGTTCACTGGTAACATTTTTTTTGGAGGCGATTATCCTCCGTCCCTTACGGCCTTGGAACCGCCGTGAAGCCTAACGTCAAGGCACCGCACCGAGGGCGGGACGTGTTGAGATATCTAGGCTTCTCTTATGCTTGAGCCATAGTATTTCCCTCCGTCATAACAAGTCCCGGTACTACTGCCATCAGTAGGGTAGGTACTCTAGCACAAGGAGACCAAGCAGACGAGAGCAGGAGCTAGACCACTTGGTGAACGTATAATAATTAATACTACGAACGCTGTTACGATGGTTGGTGTCATCGGTCGAACCGGCCATGATGATAATGGCTCGCGTAGCGCGCCACTTAGTCAATCAATCAGTCCGCCGAGCAAGCCAGCAAGAACGCAAGGGAATAACGGCGACGACGACGATTCGGCGATTCATTGCGCCTGACGTTGTCGTCGAAGCAGCTGCTGCTGTCCAGCAGCCCGCCGCTAATCTAGCGGGAGTAAGTGGGAGAAGGGGAGCGGGGGGCAACACGCAATGGACCTGCTTGCGTTTCGCGTGGTTCCATGTTGACAGCCCGGCCGGCAGACGCCAATACCCCCCCCATTCGGCCCGCCGTTTCGTGTTCAAGTTCCCCCCTGTTCCGCGGCGCCGCGACTGTCCGAGGTATGCGGACGGCAATCATGTAGCAGTGCTACACGATGGAATACAAAAACCCGCTAACTCTATGTTCCACAGCAACAATAAGAACAATAACATCCACGAGAACAGCAACAACAACAACAACAACAACGACGACGACGACAACGACAACAACAACAACAACTACGACAATGACGGTAACAACAACGACGACGACATCAACAACAGCAACAACAACGACGAAAACAACAACAACAACAACGACTACGATTACGACAACGACGATAACAACAACGACTACGACTACGACAACGACGATAACAACAACGACGACGACAGCAACAACAACAACAACAATAGCAGTGGCTGCGTTGACAGCACTGCCAGCAGCTACAGCAACGGCACACGGCAGCACTTTCAACCGTAACAACAACGGCAGCAACTGCATCAACAGCCACAACAACAACAACAACAACACCAACAACAACAAGAGCAAGACGAACAAAGGCAGAAGTCATTACTCGAAGTCGTTCAGCGGCACCGGTTGTGCTTTCTTGTTTAGCTATTGATCCATCTATTGATTCGCTGCTCATCGAGCTCCGCCGTGTCCAGTGACGACGGCGGCGATGGCGGCTGTCATTCATTGGCTCGTGTCGGCCGGCGGTGACACATTGGGGTTGGAGTTGGGGTCGTCGTCTGACTAAAAGACCACGCCGGAAAGGTGTCATCGTTGGCGGGGCAGTTGCCTCCACGCTGTCAAACGAACCCCCGAACAACGGTCGTCCGCTTGTCTCGGGACGTTTTTTGTTGTCTCGCGACTTGCCATCTTTCATATTTATTCTAGTGCGGGGGGGGGGGGGGTTGGTGGGGAGGGGGAGCATTTTGCCGAGAAACGTTTGGCCTTCGCGATTTGTCGTCTCATTACGGAGGCCAGGTAATTGACAATCGTACGCTATATATATATATATATATATATATATAGAACTCTATTGAGAAGATAAAAGGCCATCTTAATTTGTTAGTGTTATAATCTTAGCGCACGCTGAGAGACCTGCCCTAAGAAAATTGTCTACAAGATGGAATCATTACTTTAGTTTGCTTGCCGCTTGAATGGATTTGACGGCACGAATGTATGCGTATCTATAGATACTAACGCAACGTACGATCAATGCTCGCAAGTCTTAGTCGACTACAAGCCACTTTTCTCAATGGGTTATCTCGCGAGCAAGAATAGGTAACTATACAGAAAATAGATACAAGACATTTTGTGCAATAAAGTCTTGCACCAAAATTAGGCTTGTTTACATTGAAGAATCACCATCACTGATTAGCGATTAAATTTGGCGAACGCCCTCTTTGTGTCACACGATTCTTGACCTTCAGATCACTGAATGCAAGAATACTAAAGTTCTTGATGGTGCCCGTCTCAGGTAGAATCAGTGTATGAAGCATTTACGCAAAGCTACTACGGTTCACTTTAAGAGTGGCACAATTAGAAACAGATTATTTTATGCCATTGGCAGTGACACAACGGACGGTAGACTACAAGTGGTACAGACAATTCTAATCCATGTTTTTTGTTATTAATATTTGTATAAAGCTTCAAGTCGTTCGTCTACAACTGACATACATATTTATCTGATAGATGTAATTCAATGTCCAAAGCAAAATACGAGAGTGATAGAGAAGGTTTTACAGATATGGGATGACAAGGAGAATCTTTGACTTTAACGTCAAACCACTTAAATAGTCAGCACAACAGTTTTCGACTCTATCTGGCACAACCGATACGTGTTATGTTCTCGAGCAGAAGTTAATAGTGTACGCGCTGAAATTATTTTGTGGGCAAAAATGAAATAAAGTTACGCACTACTGTCTGCCATCTGTAGACTGTGACTGTCCAGCCAATGCTAATACGAGATCCAATCCGTCGGGGTTGGTCTTTGTTCCACCGAGACACATACTCATTTAACGACAATGATTAAATTAGATCCTTTCAGTCTAATATTTACTACCATAATTTTCTCTATACTAATTGTATGGTGGTTAATTTGTTGGTATAACAAAGGATAGTCAGTTAAAATCGTTTTCTTCCCAGTCGTGCTTTTTGTTAGAGCATGTTTTCCATTACATTCGCATTTCAATCCGAATTCCCTCTTGTTTCCCATATGTGTGTATATATATATATATATATATATATATATATATAATATTTGTTACTCGTGTTCTTTTACCAGATGTTAGATTAACACTCAATTACTTGATTTACCGTAATACCAAAATAGAATCACTAAATTCAATCATAAACCTATTCACTCCCAATCTCTCATTGGCTTGATCCACTTTTCAATAGCTAAAAGTAAAATTTTAAATATTGTTTCATCATGAGAAAAGAGCATTTGTTTTCCTAATTTTCCAAAAAGTAACTAGGATTCTTATTGCAGCATGTGTTGTGTTGCTAATTGCTTCTCAGAGTGTTCGGCAAAGGAGCAGTGTGCGTATTGCACTATCGTACTATCTTTCCTCGTAATGTAAGCAAATTGATGATGGTGGCTTTCCGATACATTGGAAACATTCTTGAAAGTCGCCATGCCCTGTGATGGCCTGTGTCAGATGATGCACCTTCCCTCTAGACCGTTGGGTCCTACTTCTATCGCTGCCATTTTTGTTGTATGAGTTGCTTCCGTCTTGCCAGTGTTTTTCTCGCTGTGTGCGCTCCTTCTTTCGTGGTCAAGTTCGACTTATTCTTCCTCCCCTCAGCTTTGAAATACTATAGCAACAGCCGTGCTAAAGCTTGAATAGCCTTGAACTAACCGTCATATTTGCTTGTTTGATGATGACCGCCGGCGTTCTCTAGGCAGTTGAGGCCGTATGCTTGACGTTCTGTACGGTGCATCCCCTACGCAGACCGGCGCCTCCGACATCAGGAGTTGCCTTTTCTCTTCTGTGGAGCCGTGGATGTTCGACATTATTTTTGCAGCAGCTTTAGCAGTTTTCAAAACTTTAGCTGCAGTTAATTTTACGTAGGGGGTTACACTGTTTTTGATCCCTGTCGTCCTATTAAGTAAATTGCTTTACTCCTGGTTAAAATCAGCTCCGAATCGTTTGAATCCATCTAGGTTTCTGTCTGAGTTTGGCTTTTTAGGCAGTTCTTTAAACCTCAACACTTTATCCTGCACTTGGTAACACAGATGGTGACCTAGGATGGATTCTTAAGAGACACCCGCTGCAATTTTCTTTCTGAATTCTTGGTTTAGATAGTCCGACGATACCCTTAACAGCTACAGCGGGATTTCTTCTTATTACCAGCCTTAATCATTTACATCCACGGTAACTGTTAAAGGCATTCTCGAAAAATACACAACAACTCTTGTATTTCCTTACTGAAGCTAGATTCTAGGGCTGATGAAAATATATTCTTCTCTTGTTGATCCCTTTTTGTCACTTTAATTTCGAGCAGGCTGCCGAGCTAAGTGCATTTATTTCTCCTCGCACTTGTATCGTGCCGTGTTACATCCTATGTTTTATGGTGTCAGCATATGCGGACTTTAATCATTTTTTTTAAAGCGGACAATTTTATCTTATTTGCCGCTGCAAGGGTATCTTTAACCAGCCTGGACTACAGAACTCTGCCTAGTCCCGGCTCACCCGATTCTTGATTGACTCTTGTAATTACTTTGTCTACTTCTAAAGCTGCCTAAATTGTAAGGCCTTGAAATTACGCTGGCATCTCGTCTAGCTGTTAGTCTAGCGTTGTTAGTGGACCGTTAGGGAGGTGCCTCGACCAGGATGCTGGCTTCTGTTATCTTGGTTCGCCGGCATGCTGCTTCAGACCATACTCTTTTAAGAGGACGAGTCGCGACTGCTTCAGGAGAATGTCGCCGACTGTCGTCTCATAGTCGACATCTTCCTTTTGGGTTCTCTTCACTACCAGCTTCGTTTGGCCTTTCTCCTTTAGCTCTGGATTCCCTTGTTAAACCTTTTAGCTTACCTGTTTCCTGGAGCTCAGTGGTAGATCATGTGGATAGACGTACTTTGCTCGCGTACGTCTTTTTTCCGTCCACACCGCGCACTTCGCCAAACTACCGCAGCTCGAAAACGTCCTCCGAGCTACTACCGTAGTTCTACTTTTATCGCTACTCTTGGTTCTATTGTATATGGCCTAAGTGAATGGAGGAGGAAGGCATGCTCCTCCTCATTCATTGTATAGTGAGTTTGCGAACCCCACGATAGTCGCCGCTAGCGACGCGCGTGCATCAAGCATTCCCGAAACCTTCCATATAAAACACACTTAACGCCGCTCTCTAGAACAACGCTAGTCAGCTATCCAGGCCACTGCTCCCACATCCCCAGACAGCGTCCACTAAAGGAGTACATACCGACAAACATGAAGCTGTACTGAGCTGGAAAAAGGGAAATCAAGCACATCAACATCAGACATTGACCCAGAATTTTACACAGTTGGGGCAATGACATCAGATTCATGGAAAGATGTAGGTAGGACTAACCGCCATATTGCTACGCGACTTGCAGTGCACGGGTATCACCACGTCGTGTGTCGCACAGTGGGATTCCATGAACCGAATGAATCTTGTGTTTGTAAAAATTGTAGCAATCCATGTTCAAAGTATCACGCCAGTCACTGTATATATTTCGTCTCGTTATCACGATTGGCGAATGCTTCTGGTAACTTACCGCTGTAAATATGTGTGTTACGGCTTATTTGTTGCCAACGTGTTTGTTTATATGTAGATATTGATTAGGTATTGTTTACCCAACATGGTGTGAAAATGAATGAATGAATGAATTACTCTTACTTACGCTTTTTTTGGTACAGAAGACTTTCTATTGTATACAGTAGACAAGCAAAAACATTTTTTGTCAAGCTAACCTCGTTTGCTGGTGCAATCATGCTTTATTTGAATTAGTTGGGTACGCTCTTATTGATATTAGATCTTTAAAACTAAACTTGTTGGTGTTGCGAAAACGTTACCTACTGGTAACAAAAATTTGGTACAGTCTCATCATAGTTATATTTTGCCTAGAAGCATGATATGCAGATGTACTGGTCGGAGAGCTGTGTTAGCAGTAGTGTTAAGATGCGTCGTTTGGTGTTAGGCCACGACAGATCTGATATCGGTATCATACAAACAATTTGGCCTTCATCGCATCTTTCAAGGATTGAAGTGACCGATGATCAAGTGATTAAAGCGGCCAAGCTATGATTGTTGTGTCCGACGGTCATCTTGGATACATCAATATGTATTCAATCCTAGGAACGAAATTGAAGCCTTGCGAGAGAACTATAATAGATCTCGTCCTTCTTGAGACGCATGATCCTATTCTACTTAATGGACAGAGGCGTGACAGTGGGTGAGTGAGGAGGGTACAAGATTACGGCTGAAGGACGACCGCTGTCTGGAGAGTCACGTCTGCTCCCTGAGTTATGTTGTATTAGGCTATGCGGAATGCGGCAAAGCATGAAATGGTAGCGTTCCAGTAGGCAACCAACCCAATCGAGCTAGCATGCAAATGAGTGCAACAAAATCAAGGTTCAAGTGATCCCTTCTCAAAAGACTGCCGCAGCTTTCCTTATCACACGCGTGGGGAAGTGAATTTGAATAGACTAGATCGTACGATAGAGGTGACTAGCAAATGTAAATACGTATAGAAATGCCATTCTGCCTGAATGTCTAATGCGTTGTTGCGAAGGTTTCCAATGTAGCAAAATAAAGTTAAGGAGACAGGCGGGATTGCAGAGGCAACCGAGTGCTTCGTAAATTTAAACGATATTTGTTTTATTAGCACCCAAACTGGGTAAATGTGTTTATGTTACATCAAAACGTTTCGAGACGCCGACAAGCTAGCGTTTTGCTAGTCCTGCTATAGACCTAACCGCCGGGCATACCGCGGCGTGGTATCGATCACATTTGCTCCAGCATTGTTTGCATTGACATTCATCCTGTGGTTCATGAAAACCCTCCATGCTCCATGCACAGAACGTGATGAAATCCGTAAGCTGCAAAGGCCGTCGTTAGATGTCGATCTTTTACCCCGCTACCCCGCCATTCAGTGCTCGTCATTGCTGCTGTTCCATAAATACCTATGTCCACCTCACTAATTTTGGTTTCCCAGTTTCGCATCTAAACTTCAAAAGCGCACGTTTTCTTCAGATTAAATCGTTTTTGTAGTTCTTCCGTCAGCAGCAAGCCACCCTCTAAGACGTGAACAATTCTATTTCTGCATGTATTCGAAAGCGCAAAAACCCTTTTTAAAAAAGAAAAACCTCACCCCATCAATAAAATTTAAACGATATGAGCTGCTAGGTCTAACACCACGAACTCGATGAACTACGATTGTAGTGGTCCGCAGCATACGAAAGGCAAGGACGCATTACGCAGCGCCGTGTATGAATGAAGAAGAAAGCTTCTACGAAGCGACGGTGCTATTGTGACAGCATGAGTGTCGGGTCCCTGAAATGCAAGTGTTAATGCAACCAAACCTTGTCGTCTGGTTTATGAACGTTTTAGGCCAAAGTTTGACGGAAAAGTTGGTGTTAGTGAATTTGAGGGCCCTACGCTATTCGCGGTTACCTACCCTCGAATGTGGCGGGGTCCATTATGCGCCACCCCTTCTCCAAAAGGGGCTGTACCAGTTAACCAAAATACTATAATCGCAAGGACAGACAACTGATAAGCTATAACCTTACTTTCCTTATTTTTAACCAGAGTTCATTTGAAAGTTATAGCCCATAGCTAGGATCATCGATGACGCCGCCGAGCAAACATAATAGTTATTTCCTTGAATCTGTGCGGTACCCAAACATCTCCACGTTTCACGTACCGGTTGTAAAACGTAGGCACGCAAATGGTCCCTCGTAGGTGGTATTGTTGTTCTGTCTTTCGCAAAGTTACACAGCAGCGCTGCGACCACGACGTACTTGTAGTGGAAAGTGATTCTCCGTACTTCGGACCATAAAAAAGACAGACCACCCTTGTTAAAAACGCACTCTCGCCTCCGCCAGGATCCGTTGACTAGAGAGTGGAGCTCACTAACCGATTTATTAGAAGACACCTTGGTATTTGGACAGGGGCTTCATAGTGTAATTGTGCGCCCTTCTTAGGTTCGCAGATATCTGGACACACCTTGCCAGATCTCACAGAAAGAACACGTTCTCTTAACGATTCATTCATGCAGCGATATGAACATCAAAGGCGTTACCGAGGCAATTATGCATCGAGAACCATGTACACAGGCGGCTCTATTCAAGCACACCATACTCGGGGCACGACAATATTGGGAAGCCGCAATTTCACGCCTCTGGTCAATCATCAAACGTTTCACAAGTTCGTCGTGGTGCCTAAGTGCACTTTTATCGACAAATGATTCACTTCTGTTTACTGTTATCAGTCATCAGTTATATTCGATCGGCTAATGTAGTCACACTACTCAGTTCCGATCAATGTATTCTCATGTCGCCACAAATCTATTGAGTGTCACATAAATAGCTACTGTCAGTTATTATTTCTTCACAGTTATTAATGCAATATATTACGGCAGAGCTTACACGGACAGCGGTGTATAATGATGACCAAAAACCTTCGCGTGCTCACAGGATTTACCTTGCGTGTTCCTTGCGTTGCTATTGCATTTGTTAAGAGAGTGCATTTGTTAAGTGTCTAACACCCGTCGTACCTAATGCTGCTCTTAGTCACTTTCTTTACGATTGAGATACACTTCTGCCATTACCACACGTAAAATGGTCGCTGATAGTTTAGATTACGTAACGAAATTTGTATTAGTCCGCATAGTAATTTGTAT
The DNA here is from genome assembly GCA_003439945.1 of Dermanyssus gallinae. Classification (NCBI taxonomy): domain Eukaryota; kingdom Metazoa; phylum Arthropoda; class Arachnida; order Mesostigmata; family Dermanyssidae; genus Dermanyssus; species Dermanyssus gallinae. The sequence continues at coordinate 142,190 of QVRM01004053.1, read as the reverse complement.
TCATTAAATCGTTATATAACGAAGAAGCAAAATCCGACTCTTGGAGATATAACTGCCGGAGATCGTCGAGAATTATTCACCGTATACATACAACAGACCCTGCATTACTCCTACTACAGTAATACGCGAATAATGGCTGCAAATGTATCATGAGCTTGTCGGATGTTGTCCCTCAGCATTTGTCTCAGTGAGGCGGCTAACGCTAATCCCGATAGCAAGAGCCAGCTCGAAGTGCAGACCCAACATTCCAGTGTCTATGATGGCGCTTCTGTGCGAAGAGAAATAGGCATGCATTCATATAGAACAACCAACCAATACACAGTTTGTTGACTGTGGTTCGGTTTGAGTCTCTAAATGCTTGACATGCAATGGACGTGCAAGGGAACACAAAGAAGTGCTTAAGTAAAAAAAATATTATTTCCAACCACAACAGTGGTAAGTAGCATCTAGAAAGTTCAGCACTGCTTGAATGTAGCATAATGTACTTCGGCATCAGTCTACTACTACTACTAAAGTGGAAAATATTGAAAACGTATATATTTTATGTATACTAAAGAGATGCATACGTACTCTTGAAACGTGTTCTTAGCGTATTACTTATTTACCTACTTTGTTACTAGGGGTTCATTAGAATTCTGTCTAGTGAACTTCTAGTAACAAGAATCAACGACACATGACTGAAAATACTGCGCAACACTGCGCCGCTTTATTCATTAGTTACATAAATACTATGTACAGAACAACCCCCGGCCCGGTGCCGCCCAATTTTCGTACAGATTTCGTTTTTCGTGTTGTAGCTCAGCAACAGCGATACTGTACTGTCGTTAAAGTCAGCTAAACCCCAACATAATATGTACAGAGCAGGCAGGCAGGCAAGGGCACGGGCGCGGGAGGGGGAAAGGGGAGCGTACAATACAATCGAATCGACTTCAGTCAACTTCAACGAGACCTCTAAAGTCCTCGATTCTTCCGCTTGTTCGATCTACCCCGGGGCAGACCGTCAGGAACCGTTCTGCGTCACCGCGATGAGAGATTTGGCTTGTGTCACAGGGGTAGAACATAGCTTCAACATGGCTTAGTACCATCTCTCCTTTCCTGTACTCTACTACAGATTGACATTACGAGCGTAACACACGTTATTGGATACATTCCATACGCTATCTGTCTTATTAGTATGTTATTTCTGTGAGTTCCAACGGGTTGTGTGTAGTTCCGTGGCCTGCAATCTTATGCCTATGTCTATCTTTCTCTCGCTTTCGCTCTCTTCATCCAAGTATCTCTTGTCCTTGCTTCTTTTACCTCTTTATGAACGTTTCCGCCCACAACATATGGCAACATGATATGTACATTTGAAATATTCGGACGAAGACATTGCAATGAGGTGGCCAGTAGGCTATCCGTTACGCCAGCCAGATACTTACTCTTACCTATTGCCTCTAACTCCCTACGCCCAACCACCACTAGCAGCGAATGTGATTCGTGTACTTCACGAACGCCATGCGCCTTCCCTACACTGTTTTCTTTTTAGCTACTGATCCACCACTTCAGTCGCGGTCTAATTGCAGGTCAATTAATAATATCGGTCCGTGGTTATGTTACCACCGACGGGTTATATCTCCGAACTCGTGATATAGACCCGGTCAAACAGCGCCACTGCATTTCAACATCATCCTCCGGTAGCACTTCGACACACCTTTAGTCACTCTGGTAGCAAGACCGTCTTGCGAGTATCACATACATACAAACATACATGTTTACCACAGCAAACGCCGACAACCTAGCATGTGGATTGCACGAGTGACCGTAACTGTTTCACTGTCAAGCGCAATGTGTATTGTTACAAGACAATAGTCGATCTGAGTTCAGAGTTTATGTGCGACTTATTTTCCCTTGTTTCTGCTTCTTCTTTGACGGCTCTTGTTGTACCAATATTGCTTTCGTTTTTCAGTCTTCTGCTGAATGGGCGATCCTAGACACCATATTGCGACCACATCGCCATAGCCCCCGTGGTAGTTCCTCGTGATCCCGTAGGAACATTCGCCGTCGTTTCGTCGCTGTACCTCTTCTCGCATCGTCACAGTAAAGGTCGTCAAGAACACCGTGCCAACGACGACGATAACAACAGTAACAGCAAAATATTTTTCCAACAGAAACAACGACAACAACAAGAACGATAACATCAACAACAGAATTACCTATGCCCGCCGCTGTCTGAATGCCCAACCCTTTTTTTACCCTCATTGCCGTGTCCGCTTGACCACACTAGGTCTTTCTATCTTCTTCTTGTTCTGGTTTTTTATTCGCTCACAACTTTGAAACTCGAACCACCCGCAAAGGACAGCGAGAAAAACGTTTGCTCACAGGTAAGCTGGTATTCTTGCTCAATCGCTCGCTGTCGCCAATCAACGTGTTCACAGGCCACGAAGCAGCGGCACCTCAGCAGCTTGAGGAACTACGCAAAGTGGGAAATCGTGAGCAGTAGGTATATCGATCGCTTGTAATATCGCATCAGTACACATTATTAGCACTATATAACCGTTGCTGCTGATGTTTTTTATGCTCTCCACATGTTTGTCAAGGCGATACAAACTACTAGTACCACTATACTCTTCAAGCAAGCGTTCACCGGCCGGTGTGACCGTTCTCGGCAGTGTCAATGCACGAACACGCCCGACTGACCATCCGACCGAGCGACCTTGCGTGGTGCGGTAGGCACCTTATGCGTCCGGCAAATAACCGTACCTCCTATGTTCCGTCGCAATGTGGCAGTTGTCCAACGGGGGGGAGGGCGGTGAGGGTGGGTCATCGAGGCGAGAAGCGCCCTCTTTAAAACGAGGCGTACTGAGAATACTGTCTTCTGTCGCTAACGAATAACACAGCGATCGATTCGAACGAAGAGACAAATAGCCTCGCTCTGATCTGGCCCTACTGTCTACGCAATTCGATTTAGACGTAAGCAGCTCTTTAGGAATTGTAGTTGCGCCAGCGCCTCCTGCAGCAGCAGCAGCAGCAGTGGCAACAGAAGTGGGACCAGCGGCTGTAGCCAGAGAAAGGCAGGAATAGAGCAAACCGGCAGCGGAACAGAGCGCGCCTTCATCCGATGTCTCGCGCATCTATCCGATCCGGCAGCTTACCTAGTCAGTAGCTAGATCCGACAATGTGGCGTCTCTTAAGGTCTCACTACACGGGCAGGTATGGACGCGTGGAAGGGACGATCAGAACAAGTAGCAAGCAATAAAGGTAGTAGTAGTAGTAGTAGTGGTGGTTGCAGCAGTATGAGCAGCCGCGGCATAGCAATACTAATACTAATCGTAGTCGAAGTATAAGCAGTATAAGTGGAAATAATACCAACTCCCACGTGTGACCCGCCGTGACCCCCCCCCCCCCGGGGAGCCGAGAAGGATGGGAGGACCCTGGCGAGAACACGACAGGAGCAGAAGGTCAAGCAGCTAAGCCGCCTACAACGTCAGCACGGCACGCGTCGCTTGTTGGCAGATTGTGAGTAGTTATCCTATTAACTCCTTGCCCTACCACACCCTCCCCACGCCCGAGAGACGCTCACGTATACGTCCGCTCCTGCATGGCCCGCTTGTGTCGATTGCTCGGCCGGAACGATACGTTAGTGATGCGTCTCGGAGGACCGCCCGTGTACAGAGGGTTCTCGCGGATCGGGACCTTCTCGCGACAGCCCCGCCCAATGGCCCAGATGAGCAGCAGCAGCAACAGCAGCACGACGAACGCGGCACACAGGACGACGAGAAGCAGCTTGACGTCCTGCTTGTTGCGGAGATCGAGCGCCAGAAGACGCTCGACGAGACTCGATGAGCTCTGCAGCGTTGTCGACGGATCCTCGGGCGGCGGCGGCGGTGAAGAGGTCGCGCCCGCGAGCATGCTCCCTATGAGAGGAGAAACAAATAACGACAACTATTGAGGCACTGCGAAGTGGGATGTTAGTAACACGTGAAAGCAATAATAAGAGGCGAAGAAGCAATAGAGTAACAACAGTAATAGCAACAACGACAACGCCGCCGCAACAACAACAACAACAATGGTAGCACTGTTTACTTAGTTCTTGACTCGTCTTACGATGAAGGTTAAACGATACGGACGGGTCGTGTTGCGTCAGAAAAGTATGCCGAGAATGCAAGCGTGGTAAGATTGCGATTTCGAATAATTTAGACGCATGAACTATCTACACAACCAACAATAAAAGGTATAGCAGGATCAACAATTGTGATCTAACCACGGATAGCAACAACAACAACAACAATGATAACACGTAGACCACAAAGTTTCATGCATTTGCTAACAGTCAATCAATGTTAGTTAAACATTTTGTGACTGACGAAATCGTTTGGAGTCCTGAGTATATGATGGCGGGTTGCGACAGTCCGTCGCAATTTTTATTTATTTCAATAACCTAATTTATTAATAACCACCGATAATATTTACTACAGCGGACTGAGTTTTATATATTATGGGTTTTATATAATTTATTAATAACATTATAACCTTAACCCAAATCTTAAGGATAGTTTCAAAAGCGTATGCGCCGATTTGCTCGGTTTTTCAATTGAGTAATGCGTTCTCTTACAATCAAAGTGCATTTTATAAACTTATGTCGTACATAGTGTGCTTGTGGGCATGCACACAGAAAATTTCCAATTAGCGAGCTTGAGCTCGAACAGACAAAGCCAACACTTTTCTATGTTAAAAAGGGTCCGGGTATCTACCGGCGGGGTAATGTACTCTCCTTCTCTACCCTTCCTTTTTACGATTCCATAGCCACTGGTTTCCGTGAGTCGAGTTACTCAACATGGCATCAGTAAAATGACATTGGAGGCACTATACTACTACACTATTTATCACTATGGTTATTAAATCTTGATCTCAGAACGATCCGCTCAAATATAGAGAAAATCCGCTCACAAAAAAAACTGCCGATTAGAGCATTTAGAAACTCGTCTAAATTAAGAAAAAAATTCAACTCGGCTAGAATGTTGCGCGCGTTTGCACTGGGAGTGCATGAAGAGCATACTGACGCCAAGTGACGCCTGTTCGCTCCTCAAACAGGTAGAGGCAAGTTAATACGGCGCGTGCGTGTGGCTACGTCTCTCGCAAACCTAAACTACTCTATCGGCAGCATCTTCTCTCTGTGACGCGAACAAACTTAATGATGTTGACCCGTTTCTAGATAAGGGCACGCTCGGATGCAAGTCGGACAGATCGGTTCGATACAGACAGGTTAAGGTCGTCCGTCAGTAGTCCGTCAATTGCGTGACCGTTTATTAGAGCTGAGTCGGTAGTGCCTAGACGCGCACAATCATTATTGGGGCCTTTGATGTGTGTGAGTGTGTAACACAGATACCGCGCTACCACCGCTCAGCTTTTCAATTAAGTGAACCCCCATGCCAATACTGACACCTGCTTTTTCTAAAAATACGTCATATATATATATATATATATATATATATATATATATATATAAATATGTATATATATATATATATATATATATATATATATATATATGCGTGTGTATATGCTGGTCTATTGCCTTACCGATAGTTGTTGCGGGCGGCACGGTTGTCGTCTTGAGGTTGGGGTTGACAAAGACGTGACCGTTTCGGTCGACCTTATCGACTTTGGCACGCTCGTGGCCGTGGCCGTTGGCCGCTAGGATGCCGTCGGTCAATATCCTATCGGATTGATCATCGCTGGCCGTGCGTCCGGGTCCGAAACTCTTCTTGTTGACATCGATCGTTCTGGGCGGGACGTCGTCGGCGTTGTACGCAGGCTGGTGGTGCTGCTGCTGTTGCTGCTGTTTCTGTTGTTCATTGATGATTTTTCCCGGTAGCGAACCGCTCCGATCGGTCCACACGGACCAATCGGTATAGGCGAGACTGTCTTTCGTCGTCTGAGCATACTGTTCCGTGGTAGTAGTAGTAGCTCCGCTGGAAGACTGCAGCAGATCATCTCGGGATCCCTCGCCGGCTGGCGGCTGTAGTACGCAGAAAAATGCCCCCACAAATTCGACAGCAACGACAAAAACAGACACAGTCGGGGATTAGCTGACGTTAGTTATGTAGTTAGAACGTAACGTTAGTAAACCCCGTGCTTGCAGAGTGGCACACGGGAAGCAGTCACTACGGAGTCATGAGTATGTACTTACAGGTATGTATAATAGTATGTAGGTATAATTGACTCTCAACACAATATAGGCAGGCTTTGTTTGGAACAGCACGTTCGGCCGACGAGCAAAGACGGTCACTCAATTAAGCATGCATGCGGTCATACTTCATCATGCAAGTCTTCATCATGCACACGCGAGATGTTCTCTTGTTCGAGGCAAACCCTTCGTTCGCGCCGCTTGAAATTCGGCTAAACGAAACTGTTTATACTACTGCTGTTGCGGAACATCGGCATACATACACCGTTTTTGCTGCTTGAAATAAAAACATGTTCCGAAAACGGGTGTATCGTTCTCCATTCGGCTGCATACATCTCTACGCTATACAGCGTACATAAAAATATATTCATCCCTGGCCCGATTGTCTCTCACTAACTGTCTGTCTGTGTTAGGTGGAAGTAAGCGTAGCAGACACGCATGCAGTATTTGAAACATTATCATTAAATCATGATGGTAGTTAATGAACAGACAGACGGCTGTATACGAAATATTCTGCACGATCATCTCTGACCCTCATTTGAGCACGTGAAGTGTCAAATCGACGTGTCACGACTCGTGGCCAAAGAGCCGTCAATTGTATTTCACCAGCTGGTGCCGCCTACTGCATCATACACACGTATAGAAGCAATGCGAACTGCTAATGCTGCTGCAGTACAATGTTATGCTTTAAGAAATCATAAGCGAGTCGAAAACTAATATTTTAATGAATATTTTTAAATTATATTAAATAATATTTTAATGAATCATATCAATTACAGCTGTCCACGCGTGACTTACACAACAGATGTGAGTTAAAAGGCGAGAGACCAGCGAATAAATGAATCTTTCTTGCGACAAATTCATAGTAATAAAATTGTTGATTAAGAAAGTCATATAAGCACGGCAACAATAGTCACAATCACAACATTGTATTTGCTGAAGGTATTATTATTATTATGGTCGTGTGTTGTTGTTGTTGCCACTGGCCGATCGTTATAGTGCTCAGCAACGACGACATATCAAATGCACACGGAAGTTCAAAGTAGTAATCGTAATTCCAGTGATGATTGTAACAGTATATATCATTCTAGTGGAAGGAAACACTTCGACGTTTAAGGCCAGGTAGCCTATTGGACTGTTGCTGCTCTGGTTGTTGTTCTTATCGCTGCTGCATAGTTGCCTATAGCCTTAGGATTCCTAACCTAAGAAAAGTTGGCAACCTTTACCGCCGCAGCCTGCGCCAGCACGGACTCGGCGACGGTGGCCGCCGAGTCCGCCAAGTTGAAGATAACGGATACGCTGATGAACTTGAGCAGGCAATTGCAGGGCGCAAATGTAGGAAGGAGGTTGCTTAGGTAGCGAGGTGGAGGTTACAGCGGTGAAACAACTCGAGCAAGATTGCTCTGGGACTCAGGGTGTTGTGCCGCCGACCCAGCCGCTGACGGCCGCCAGGTCGTCCACAATCGAGTGAGTCGCCCAAGATCGCATCGCTCCTCCTCACTTCTTCCATCAATGTTCGCTCGGTTAAGTAAGAGGCTGTCAGACGATGACGACGACGACGACGAGAAGGACGACGACCAAGAAAATGAAGAAGTGGCGTCCAGGTCACCTCGCGTCAATCGACCGCAGGCCGCAGGTGCAGACTGAAGACCGCGGAACTAACCTACAAACGGACCATGGAATCGAAAGAGAACGATGGATCGGCTAACGTGCGCGCTGAGTACGTAGGTTAAATGTCGAGACGTATAACGTTGACCGATGGTGGCCCGTTAGCGGGCTGTGCCCGCCGTACGGCGCAAGTCACCCGCTGCGTTGCGTTTCTACTCAATGAATCCGCCCGCCAAATTCAACGCCGGCTGAATCTGGCGGCGCGCCATTACTACAGTGGCGGCAGCGGCGGCGTCGGTGACGGCAGAGACGACATCGATGATACGACAACTTCACCACACAGTAGCAACCCGAGTAGCGTAGTAATAATAATAATAATAATAATAATAATAATAATAATAATAATAATAATAAAATAATAATAATCATCATTATCATCATCATCATAATGATAACAGTCATGATAATAGTCACACAAGTGTAGCTGTGGCTTTTTAACAGTCATGGTAGTAATGGCAACAGTAGAAGTAGTAGTGCAGAAGTAGACAAAATGGCAGCTAACTAGATGATCCCATACAATCGCTGACTTTCACTGTTCGCTCGACGACAATCAGCCACCCACTCGGCGGTTCTCCCGCCGTTCTCCCGCTCCGTTCGCTTTTTTTTCACACGCCTGCCATTTCACTTTACTGCCAGTACTATAACTATTACTACGAGTACTACTACTACCACTACTCTACCAGTACTTCAACTGCTACTACTAATCAGCTAGTCAGTTATTCAGTCAGCCGGTGACTGGACTCATTGATGATGCACACAAAGCTTCGCCTATCTCAAACGGCGGCCTGCTCAACGACGAAAGCGAATCGCAGCAGGAGCAAATCGCTTAGCCTCTGTGCGCCGTGTAGGTGGCGTGCTCTGCCATGTCGCGACATTCCGGCAGCCGAAATGGCTGCCATGATTACGGTACTACGATTATCGAGAGAGAGATCGGGTAGCTAGATCGATCGGCCGATTGCTTGGAAGACGACCACGACGAGTCGTTGCCAAACCTCGCGTCGGGCATTCATCCCTCCCTCCATGCGTTGTTCCAGCTTCCCGCAGCGTAGCAGAAAACGAAACGTTTCGGCCTTCGTTTCGACCTCCCGTTGGCGGCAATCATCGGACGCGTAACAAATGGCACTCAGGAGGCGCGACTCGGGAACCGCCGCTTCCCTTATTCCTCTCTCTCTCTCTGTCTCGTCTCTCCGTATTCCTCTCTTTGTGTTTATCTTGCCGCTCCGTATTTCCCTCTCTCTCGCTTGAGTCTTTCTCTCTCTCTCGCCTTCTCTTGTACTCTCCGTACTTAACTCGCGTCTCTCTGTATCTCTCTGTATTGTTTTGTCGTTTCTCTGTCGTGCTCGATCTCTTATGTTTGCCGCCAGCGCACTTGCTTGTCGGCAAGGCCAAGGCCAATAGGTTGGTCACTCAGTCCACCCGCTCGGCCGCAACGTACCGCCAATACCAGTGCCAAAAAAAACACCAGTAGCCAATGTAGAGTAGCACGGCTAATTGCTGTTTCTGTTGCTGCTCTTGTAATAGTAGTTATAGTTAGTTGTGTAGCACCATTCTCGTTATGGTAGTAGCGTACTAGCAAAAGCAATGCAAATGACTACTTTAATTACTAGTACTACGACGACAAGTCCCACGAGCATACAGCCACTGTGTACTATATAACTCCTTTTAGTAATAGTTAATCGAACGCGCGACACTTTGTTGTTAGCCGGCCGATGGGCCACGGCCAATCATTATCACACCAGCACACAGATTTAGCTGGCTAGCTCTGTCTGTAGTCGGTGGTCGTTTATTAGATAGTTAGATAGTTATTTACTCTGTTTTGTCTGCGGTGATGGTGGCGGGTGTCGCTGTTGCTAAAAAGGCTGATAGGCCATAATATGGCCATCGCCGTCTTTTGTCCTCCTAGTTCAGAATCAGATTCTTGACCAGGTCTTGGGGTCGTAGCCGCTTGTCCCAAGCCAAAGGGAGGCCTTTTCTTTGTCTTCTCCACCCTCACTCATTCGTTTGTATTTCCATCGGTGTGTCCGTCCCGTCAGTCCGTCCGTCTCGCTTTTCTCCATGGAAAAAGCGCACTTTCCCAAGCAGCAAGCAAGACTACACGGCCAATCAGATGTGTTTGTTTACACTCGAACATACAGTTCTATGCTTCGTCCAAGATGTTCACATCTGATTGACGCACCAGCAGCAGCAGCAATAATAGCAACAACATTAACTCCTACTGCCAGAACAAGAACAGCCGTCGTAGTCCCTGTTACGGTGCAGTCTCTGTGAACACGACTAAATGCGTCGACAACAACAGATACAACAAGGAGGGATTGCTCGGTCAATCGACGGATCAATGACGAGGCCAACCATTACTGTTATCGTCATTATCATCATGATACGTTTAGGCGGCATGCCCGTTCTGCCATTCCAGACAAAAATATTTTTTTTAGTAGGTTCAGTCTTTTTTGTCGTATGTGCTCTGCGACAATATATATATATATATATATATATATATATATATATATACGCTGTATCACGAGTCTCACCAACATTATGGACGCTTTACCATTGAGAGAAGAGTGACGCTCTCTCGCTTTACTATTGCGCTATGAGCTATTTTTTACTATGACTGCCGAAGATCTGCTGCTTATTGACTGCTGCTCCCAACAAGAAAAACGTGCCAACATCAATATTACAAGTATGATGGAAGCGTCTGCCGACGCGTTCGTGATCTATCATGGCCTCCGAGGTCGTTAGAGTCAACATGTGCAACCACCGACGCTGCAGCAGCAGAAGCAATGGAGGGAGGAGTGGGTGGCTGGATGAAAATCGATTATACAAACATACAGAGACAAGTCGATCTATCAGACCAATTGGCCGAAAGCCTACGTTAAAGCTACCACGATGTGTGTGAACTACGTTGGGTGTGAGCGAGAAACGTCTGGCAGACCGTTTACGATCAATCGGTTTTTGCTCGACTACGTAACCCCGTCGAAGAACCGGATCCAGTTAGCTCAACTCGAACGTGCGAGACCCTCAGAGCAAAGAAGCTCAACAGGTGCGGCAAACAATGCTTGGGCAGACCCAGTATTTTCAGTGATGTCACTGTGAATAGGCGCTTCAACCCGATCAGACAGCAGCGAGAAGCATAGATTGGCGACTAGAAAACTTCTTGATGCGCTTGGAAAGGCGTGAATCAACACTAGGTCAACAACGGTCCGTATCGAGATGCAGGGGTAGGGGGTGTCATCTGATAGTCCGAGCAACCCCGACTCAAATAACAACCAAAGAGCTATCAGGAAGTGTACGATGCAAAAGTACTGGAATTTCTTATTTCACCAGCCACTTCGTCCGGCCTGTTTGGTTGTCGAAGGGCCATCGTGGTATTAACCCATTTGTTGTTCCCTGTTGCTGTGGTTGTTTTGATGTTGTTGTTGGTATTGTTGCTGTTCTTATTGCTATAGTGATTGCTGGTCTCGTCGTCGTCGCCGTCATCATCGCCGCCAAAAACTCGTCCTGCTGTCATCATCTGCAATACGGCACTGCCATCATGATCATCTGCCGAGTTTGAGTAGGCAGATCAGAGCCGGGGTCCAGCGTACGTCCGTAACGCCAGCGTTGGGCCAGTAGCTTGTGTTGGGGCTGCCGAGGGGCCCCTCCGTCGCGAAAAACCCGACCAGCAAAGGGTGGGCCGCCTGTGGCGCGCTGGTGCGGGATCTCCGTCCGGGATCTTGACTGTCATAGCTGGGTCACATCCTGGCGACCCGGCCTATCGTATCGGCAACGGCGGCATGATATAATAATAATAACAAATAGAATAATACTAATAACACTCGTCATCATCATATCTACTACTGTACTCTCTCTCAGTAATACGACTATTTGTGTACGAACAACTAACTGCCAACTGTTCAACTACTGGTGGTCCATATCATATCATGACACCATCGCCCATATGTATTATATATAGGTTTATACACGCACGCATCTACACACGCCCCGCGGCACCGAAACACCGCATATGATCGCATATGCTCAGTCAGTGGTGGAAAAACGAAGCGAGAACTAGATGATGAAGACACAAACCAAACATCAGCAAGCGCTAGAACGGGACACACTGACGAGCTATGGACAGACGAAAGCTACGACGAGAATCGCAGCTTTGTGAATGCCGTTATGGACTGATTGTTCCCGAACCCCGCCTCAGAACTGCTGCGTCATGTCACGTCGTGGTCTCGCAATCTCTACCGCTCTCTCTCTCTTTCTTTTTCTCCCTCTCTCCGTGTGGCCTCCCTCTTGCCTAGTTGCTTCAATTTCTAACAGCTCATTAATATCTAACGTGATACTGGTGCTACAACGACGACAGCCTCTTCTACTACGACTGCTTCTACTAAAACTCCTAACTAAATACTAACCAACTACGTATCTTATCTAGGTAAATACTTATCTTAACTGTCGCACAACTGACGGATAGCCAGACCGGTGCATGACTTGGCAAGTGGTAGATTTAGTTATCAATCAGATAAAAATGAACACATTCGGTTACTTGCATAGCGATGTTGGTTTCTTGGTTTCCTGCTTGGCACAATATGAAGCATAACGACGCAGCTCGTTCTGTTCGTAAAGCTAAACTAATACACACAGTGGAAGATGGATTCGAATGCATTTATTTAATTTAACTAAAGTATATATATATATATATATATATGTAGTATGACAGAAAACGAGCTTATATGAAGCTCTATATTTCCAGCGCTAGCTCAAAAGTAGTACGTTAATAAATACATGTTGTTAGTGATAGACACATGTACGAAGCGTTCATGGTGCTAGTCGCTTTTGCCTAGACGCGATGGAGGACGTACACTGACGAAAAAAAGTTACGTTTTTTTATGATTTTTGTCACTAGCGCTCAGGCCAGATAAGAAACTTTTTGGTTGCATCTTTAAAGGGTTCCGTCTTCCTTCTTGGTTAAACGAGAGCACCATCATATATACATCATTCCAAGTTCAAGTTCACTTCTATTCACCACTCCCTTACTCTACTTGACATTTCACCTCTCTCTCGCTAGCCCTCTCTCCCTCCCTTTCGTTCTCTGGCCCCACCATTTTCCCCCATTCTTTATCTCGCATACTCTTCCCCTCTCTCTATTCCGAATTATCGCATCATGTTGACATTTTTGGATTACGTCAACAGACACTGACTGGCGCCGGTGTTGTCGCTGTTACACAAACAGTACCTGCTCTGTTTTCGGCTCGTGTGCTCGCCGCCCACACTCATCGTTAGACAGAGGAGCAGCAACATAGTCTTTTTGCACAATAGTCTCTCTATTGCGGCTTTCACTTCGCCTATCAGGTGCCGTCGTGGTTGGCACCACGATGCGTGACCACCGAGACCGACTGATGTTGCGGACTAGGTCGTGGCGGCATACAGCGGTGTCTAATATATGTGTACCGTGACGAGTAAGCCGCTCCTCGTACAGTGTTGTACCTCTGTCTGGCGGGTCACACGAAACGAGCGAAGAAACTCGCTTATTTCCCGCATCCCGCCTCTGAACCCTTTTCAACGTCAACAGCAGCAGCAGCTGCCGCCGCCGCAATATTTTGCTACCAAGTGCGTCGGCGACCATGATCTACCACCACTATGAGGTTGCGTGCCAAAGCCCGTTATTTTTGCGTGCCTGGCATGGTATTGTGTTTGTCATGCATGCGTCTTTGTCGCATCTGCGTAACGATAGAGTGCTCATTGTTCGCCCACGTGCTCTTCGACGCCCTCGCTCTCTCTCTCTCTCTCCTTCTCTCTCGGTTTCTCCTTAACAACATCGGCAGCAACAAAGTCCTGCATTTGTGTAAGTAATACGAGTAACGCTTATTAATTATATATTATATTGTATTCTTCTTTTTCGTCTTCTTCCTATTCCTATTCTTGTGTGCCCGGTATATCTCCCGTCCGTCTGTATGCGATCTAACGACCGGAGCACGTGCCTCTCAAACAACCTGTAACAGCTACAGCAGCAGCAGCGGCGGCAGCCGTTGTTGTAAGAGACGCCCGTTGTTGTGACAGGCGGCGGTGTGTCGCGCCGACAAACTCGGCCGTTGAATCTTCCCCCCAACTTCTACCCCCGTCGCGTCGCCCCCCCCCCCCCAGACTACACTAACGCGGCGGGCGGCTGTCCGGTAAAAGCCAGAGATGGAGTGGACAGACATTGTAACAACTGTGTCCACAGGCGGCAGCAACAGGCGCAGGCGGCGGCGCTGCTGCTGCAGAAGCAATCGAGTTCATTGTCGGTGAGTTCGTTGTTCTTTCGCGAGCCGCCCGCGAACGCGCGAGACGTGCCAGATCCATCAGCGCCGGATGGCCGCACAACTGTCAGGTTGGCACGGTCCAGGCTCATCGTCATGTTTCTACTACCACCACCACTACTACTACTACTACCACGAAGACAGCGGCGACGACTACATCATGTTGCTACAAACAGAGCTGCACACATACAGGCAGGCAAGCAGGCAGACTGACAGACATACATCAAGTTGTTTCTCCAATCGGTCCTGTAGCCGCCTGTAGTGCAGTTCTTCCGCTGTTCTCGGTTCCGCTGTCTAGCTGCGACGAACTACAGGGAAACAGTTATAGTAGCTGTCGTTGTTGTTGTTGTTGTTGTTGTTGTTGTTGTTGTTGTTGTTGTCGCTGTTGTTGCTTTTGTTGTTGTTGTCGTTGTTATTGTCGTTGTTGTTGTTGTCGTCGTCGTTGTTGTTGTTGTTGTTGTTGTTGTTGTTGTTGTCGTCGTCGTTGTCGTCGTTGTCGTTGTCGCTGCTGTTGTTGTTGTCGCCGCTGTGGTCGTTGATATTCATGCCGTTGTTGTTATTGTTGCTGTTGTTTTCCTTGTGCTGTAATTACTGTTGCCAAACTCGTGGTTGTTGTTGTTGTTGTTGTTGTTGTTGCTGTTGTTACTGCTGCTACAGCTGCTGCTGCTGCTGTTGTTGCTATTGCCACTATTGTAGTGGTTATTGTCGCGGTGCATCAATATAGCCGCTCGAAGCGACGCAAACATGTGTATCGGAGGGTGGAGGTGTTGAGAACAAGGAAGTTTAGCTTGAGCGGTACTCATCGCTGGTATCGTCATCATCATCATCAGCGTCACCACCACCACCACCACCACCAGCAGACGACGACGACAACGACTACGACAATTTCTTCTGGCTTTTATCTTTCTCTCACCTGCCTACCCACACGTCTATGGGTTACATAGCTCTATGTATAAACTACAAGGCAGATCACACTCCAGGACTCCAGATCTAATCGCACTACTCAACGCGAGATGAGTTAATACTTCGGGATGTTGGTTGGTTGGTTCTAGCACAGCACAGCGCAGGGCAGCAGCCTCTTCGGCAGAAGGAGGTGCTTGGAGGTGGGAAGGAAATGTTGACAGCGCTTCGACGCCGCAAAGGGGAAAAGGGTCGCCCGTGAGCACGATCACCTCTTCGAGGCTGTAGGCCAGACCTCTCATTCTCCTCTTGTCCTCTGGCTCTCTCTCCTCTACATGTCTTCCTCTTTTTCTTCCTCTTCCACCTTTCTTCATAGTGTTACCATGAGTTGCTAGGTTGCCTGTTCCCCGGGTGTGCCCAGCTAACAGAGCAGCCAGACATGACTCCGACACGCATACACAACCATATCGCATACTTCCCTTCCCGCATTGCCCTTCTATTTCATTTCCATAGTCTCCATTTTTATACTTTTCCCTACTTACGACACAGGTGCGTCTTCGTCTTCGCCACTTACCTTCTACCTTCAACGTCGGTCAACTCGGTCAAAGCAGGGCGGCGAAACGCAACGATTGCCCCTTCTAACGCGTGCCGACATTTCGCCTAAGCTCGAAGCTCGTCAAAACCGTTTCCCGGGTGAGCCGGGATATTTGTTACGCTTTCGTTTGTAACCACGTTGTGGCAAATTTTTCATTAGCACTAGTAGCAACTCATCATCTGCATCTCGTCTCGAGGAAAGACTGCACCACGGTGCGCTTTCACCGCTTTCACGGCGAACGCGACAAACGACTCATCTCATTTAGCGTAGCCGCGCGCGCGTAGGACACTGACAAACAGGTGAAAAAAACTGGATCTGCACATTTTCCAGATGGTGGCTGCACCGCTAGTAGAGCGTATGTACGTCGTAATTGGAGAGTAACTTGTGCAGCTTCGTTTTGTGTCATTGTCTGTATATGTATATATATATATATATATATATATATATATATATATATATATATATATATATATGTCTCTTTGTCTAGCGAGGCCTGGTCAGCACTGAGAAATGCGAGACGAGCGACCAATGTGCTTGTCTGAGTGTGTGTACCAATTACTTATATTGAAAGCTCACGACAAACGTCGAGAACACCACCGATGTCCCACCCTTAGCGTTCCTTCGTGCTGGCAACGAACAAACAAAGTGATAATGAACGTATAAACATTACAATTTATGATTTACATCGCAGAAGTATTGTAGGTGATTTACTAGTGAGCAATACGCTCATATATTCAATTCAATTCCAATTTTTTTTTCAGTTTCGCTAAGCTCAGCTGGAGACGGGGGAGACCCAAAGGAAATTCGCTACGGCTCCTGAATACGGCCGCGGCGAATTGTCGGCACCATATGAACAAGTGCATGGTTTTTCTCAAATTAGCGACTACAGGCACGATATATATATATATATATATATATATATATATATATATATTGTCTAGCCGAATTTAACTAGGTTGAACCCGTTTAACACCCGTCTGTAATGTTGCCAGTTAGGAAAAATTAACCACAAAGTTTTATACCCACGTAACAGATTAGTAGCGTGTTCACTACTAATTGAGGAAGAGGAAATGCTCGCACTTGTTACAAGTTTAGAAAACGGTTTTCAGATTCTATGCCACCCAATGCCCAATAGAAGCAAAAGCCGAAGTAACTAAGTGACTAGTGTAAATAGGACTAGACGCAGTAGCAGTAGTAGTAGTCGTAGTAATAGATGTAATAGTAGGAGTAAAAGCAGTAGATAACAACAACGTTAGCTAAGGCAAACGAATGCAGGCCCGATGGAAATGAAATGGTCGTGCGCAACAACTATAGTGCAGGGTGTGCATGGCTTTTCGCAAATTAGCGGCTGCGTGGCGCGTCTAGAGCAGCTTTACAGCTAAACTTAACGCAACGCTGGGCCACAGGCGCCGCCCAGTACTATCTAACGGACGGATCGAGTTGCATTACAGGCATTGAGTCAACCGAGGCTCGTTTGTTTGGGTGCCATTCTCAGGTTTCTCTCTCTCTCTGTCTATATATGTATATATATATATATATATATAATATATATATATAATATATATATATTGTCCCAAAAAAAAAATATATATATATATAAACCACTAAGCGTTATTTCTATGGAGGTCATGCAATTGCATTGGGACAGATATACAGCCATACAGCGACAAGTAGACATGTCCTTGCAAACACTCGCTGGAAACAAGTGCAGAAGTAAAGAGGGAACACGCCTACACACGCGCGTAGACACGAGCCCCAAAAACAAATCAAACGTGACCGCCGGTGGTAGCGCCGGTAGAAAGGCAGGTCGCATCAAACAACCCTTCTTCTTTCAGACAAGCTATACATACCTTAACAACGATGTCAGAAATAGAGTCATGGCGAGATGGCTTTCATTCACATCGTTCCAAAGGAATTATATATATATATATATATATATATATATATATATAACGAGTTCAAAGGAAAAAGGGCGATAGAAAGAGAAAATGACATAGGACATAGATACAAATAGAGCGCGACTCGTCCACAGTTACGGTTGTTCCGCGTACAGCCACAAAGGCATTCGAAGGCACATATCGCGGTAGGTGCTGCCGGCGGGGACACCAACAGCAACAACGACAACAATCGCGGTCCTGTTGACGACGGGTTGTAGTTGATATATGTTGCCTCTTGCCGACTTTTTACTTGGGCTACATTCGACTCTAGAGTGATCGCTACAGTCAATGACAGCCAAAACGACCACGACCACCATGAAAACACCCGTCCGACGACAATGATGATGATGATGATGACAACAACAAAACAGCGACAATAGGCATAACAACAATAACAACAACAGAGTAACAACAACAACAACAACAGCAATAGTAGCAACAACGGCAATATTATAATCACTTCGCCTTTACAGCACTACATGGTCTTTAATCTTCTTACATGGTTAAAGCCATCAAGGTCGATGAAGGTCAGATCCAGCGTCGGCGGCACACGTTGGCTTCTATCAGACAGGAATGAATACCTACATGTATACATATACAGCATACAGACATATAGGTTTTCACGAACTCCCTGGTCCCTGTGCTTTGGTCCTTTATTCCTACGAGGGTGTCGTACAGGGTCAAAATCGCCATCCCCGTCGCCAGCTCCTTCAATTCTCAAGCCTTTCGAATCACCTTCCTATTGGTGTCATTGTCTGATAGTAGAATTCGTTTTCTCTCTCTCTTTTTGTGTTTCTTTCCTGATTTTCAACTCCCTGCCTCCATCACCTCTCACTTTTCTCTGTACCCCACGTCTTGGTGGGCTTGTCCCCCCACCAGATTCGTCGACTATAAATCGAGTCCGCCTTCTTTCGTTTGTACAACGCTACGAGGTTGGATCGTCGGTGATAATATTTACCTATGTATACCATGTTATATAACCATGTATACGTAAATACACATCGCGGTATATATATATATATATATATATAGGTGTATGTTATGTATATACATAATAAACGAATATATATATATATATATATATATATATATATATATATAAATACATATATATATATATATATATATATATATATATATGTGCAGGCTATCATTATCGGCGGCCGTTATTGTGCAGGCGGCGTTAACATAGCGTTGCGCAAAGCCTGTCTTAATGCTGATGACCGTGTGCTTTGTTGATCTCCCGCTTGATGATCCCGATTGACCACACCGTTATCCCACCACGCGGTGCACCGTGTCACCGCACCGCATTGCCCACTGGGAGAGGCGGGCCGCCGGCAGGCAACTTTGCCTGCTGCCAGTTAATGCTGGGTCCTGAGGCTTGGCCCAGGGCCGGACAGTCTGACCAGTGATCATTGTTGTTGTTGTTGTTGCTGTCTTTGCTGATGATTGTTGTTGTTGTTGTTGTTGTTGTTATGGCTGCTGTTGCTGTTGTTGTTGTAGTTGTTGTCGTCATCGCCTCCTCCTCCTCTGCTGCTGCTGTAGCTACTGTTGTTATCACCGTCGTCATTCTTCATCATCAACGAAGTCACTCGCGATGAGGCCTCGAATAGGCCTCCTTCCATAGCTGTAACTGCTGCTGCTGCTGCGGCCGCTATCATGTCTGTCGTCGGCCCACCTCGATGGGCCTTCGCGTCGAGTAGACTCGACCGCCCGCCTCGCTCGACTTGTCTAACGACAACAGCCACAGCAACGCAGGTGGCGGTGAGTAGCGTGAGTAGCCGGCGGCCACCGGCCTATTCACAGGCTAGTCATTGCCGTTGGTAGCCGTGGCGCCGCGGCTAGTAATGACCTTCATTTATCCTCGAGACGGGAGGACAGGCACACAAGACGATGCAGGACGCAGAGAGAGAGAGAGAGAGAGTGTGTACCCCTATAGAGCATGTGTGTGTGTGTGAGAGAGAGATAGGTAGATATAGAGAGCGGGTTAGAGATAGGTAAGATGAAGGGAGAGAGAGAGAGAGAATGATGTAAAGAAACAGATGCATAGGAGCCAAAGAGTAATAAAGCACACAAATAATAGAGGGTACACGTTGAGTACAGCACCAGTAAACTATACGAAATAGTGTGAGAGAAAGAGCAAATACAACATCAACCGCACGATAGAGTGGGTGAGGTGAGGACCGGCAACTCGAACAAACGAAGTCGCGGGTTCGATCCCGGCATGCATATTTTCGATACGATACTGTAAGGTTTGTAGGCCTATAGGCTAGACATCGTACAAATACGGTACACTACGATTTGTACTTGGCAGTAGAAAAATTTCATTAAACAGACTCGTTTAGTGGAATTGTTTAATTAAATAATTCAGGAGAAAATTAGGCGCATATCGTCTTGTCCGTTTGAGCTTTCCGTTAAAACTGTGCTCTTATGCTTATATAATAAACACATTCATAGCCGTAAATAGTTTACATATATATATATATATATATATATATATATATATATATATATATATATATATATACTTTTTTCCTACAAACGTGTTTACATAGTAGGTGCAACAAAAGTAAGACAAAAAAACGGTCCAAGATGTGTTAAACGTGGAACCATGACTCCGCAACTATTTGAAATGCTCTAACGACAACAACATTAGCAACAACAACAACATCACACAGTAACACTAAACACAAAAGCACTTACAACAATAGCGTCAGCATTAACACCAACAATAGTTGCAGTGACTACGACAACAACAACAACAACAACAACAAAAACAACAACAGCAACTGCAGTAACAACAACTATTGCTACTAGATACATAGACACGCGAGACATGTTGTCGTTTATCAACAGGTGAGAGCAGCCGAACCAGACATACTCATGTAGGCTTAAGCCATACTTGCCCCTAAAACGTATGTAGCACACAATACAATATTATGCCAACTTAAGCTACATATGCATAGTACAAACCCCGTTCGCGGTACCATCGGTACCATCTGGAAGACGATAAAAGCCACATATCTACCGGCAGTATCCTTCTTACACTTATTGTGCTATCGAGCTAATAGAGGTGATTTTATGTTATGTCATTGTCACTATAAGCAGCAGCAGCACCTGCAGCTACCACTACCACGATTTCCACAGTAGACATAGTGCTGAGCATGTACCACTGAGAAGAATAGCGCGACTTTTAGTGCGCAACGAAGCGGTAAGATGTACCCACAGTAGAGAAACCTCATTCGAGAACTCCTTTGGCCAGGCCGGCCTGGGTAGCGGCCACAACAACAATATTGGCAACACACAACAAGAACAACAACAACAACAACAAAAACAGCAACAACAGCAGTAACAACAACAAAAACAACAACAGCAGCAGCAACATAACAACAACCACCGCAACAACACCAATAAGAGCGACTTGTTTTTGATCGCCCCCAAATATTTTTATCACTCCGACTGCCTGACGACTATGGACGCGTGTGTATTATCACTATGAATCGGTGTGTGTGTGTGTCTATTGTGTTTGTATGTGTCTGTAGGACACATACAAACACAACATCAATAAAACGATTATCATTAATCAATTAGTAACGGTGCGAGTTGTGAGCGTCTGGTAGAACTTCATTGTTCGCTAGAAGAGCCCATGGTGCCTTTAATAGAAGCCGCACTTTCTCTCAAATATAGATATACAGCCAAAGAGACAACTGTTTCAACAACTGTGGCACGCTTCGATCTCCTGTGACTTCTGAAATGCCTTTAGCTAAATCTTTGAGGACAAAAAGTCAGTTGGTTCCCTCCTTACTCAGAAAGCCAGATTAGATTGAAACGTCTATTGCGATTTGCGATTGATAGCAAAATGTATCTCCCAACCAGTTTCAACAATTTACTCGCTTTCCAGATTTTCGCTTATTCTCGCTATGTTACTATAAACTATAAGGTAATATTAATGACAATTAATATTACCATCCTCAGTTTGCACAATCACTTGTGTATGTGGTAGCATAGCACAAGAGGAATGTATGATGATGCTGATACCACTGGGTAAGGGTGAATGCTCTGCAATTTTTGCGCCAGCCTTGTCCAACCATGGACGCGAATACGTGTGCATGTCCAAGCGATGGTGCTTCTGCGATTCTGGCCGTTCCTAGGGCAGAACTTAACACCACTTTACTTATGCCATGTTCAGTCACCTGCTTTCCCCCGTGTACGCCCCGCAGGCCTATGCACCCCGCCCCCCCCTATACGCCCCGGTTCCACCTCCTCCCCCCCCCCCCCCCGCTCGTCAAGAGATCCAACCCCCTCACCCCCTGAGCCGTGTCGTCCTTCTCTCGAAGAGCAGCTAACTAACTGACTGTGACTGAAAGATGGCACCATTGTAAGTTGTGCCGCTGTAGCTTTTCTGCTGTTTGCGTTGTGGCGGCAGGGGTGGTATCGCGCGCCCGCCGCTCTGACTCGTATGATTAGTGGCCTAGCTACGTCTCACTCAGCTACGTCCTCCTAACTTACAACTGTAACGGCGTGGTGATAAAAAAAAAGACGGACAGAACAGGCGACTGGCAGGCGTTTGTGCCAAAAAGTGCCACATCAACAACAACGACAACACCAACCACAACAACAACTCTTACACCTACAACAACAACAACAACAGAACAATAACAACAGCATATATTACTACTATTACTAGTAGTAGCAGTAGTTAGATGTTGTTGTACTACTAATACAACAACAACAATAACAATAAAAGCTATAGCAGCAATACCCCCAACAACAACAACAACAACAACAACAGCAGCAATATCAATAACAACAGCAGCAACAACAACAACCCCTATAGTAACTCCAGCATTTAATGACAAGGCAAGAACAACAACAACAACAGTAACGGCACAAACAACAATAACAATTACTACAGTATCCATAACAGCAACAACGAATCTAGCAATATGAACTACAGTAACGACGACGACAACAACAACAACCAGAACAACAACAACAGCAAGGGCAGCAGTAGCAACAACAGGAATAACAACAGGTAGTCGTTGGAGGAAAAGACAGTCGAGCAAGCGGTAACATGAACCCGCTACAGACAACAACTGCAACAGCAGCCGCAGCCGCAGCGTTAAAGCAATGGTCGAGATCAATAGAACACACGATGCTTAGACTACCTACATCATCCATACACACACGCTCACCGTAGACCCTGTTTCTATATATATTTATATATATATATATTTGCTCGTTTTATTTGTACTCATGTTTATATCTATACACATGTTTGTGTCTTATTTTGTCTCGCTTCTTCCTGCAGAATTGTCTCTATCCATCAACGTTTAAACATTCGCTCTCAGATATCCGTTGCTTGCTACATTACGTCGTCGGCGCTCTCCTCCCTTTCTGTCAGATTCCCGCCCTTTCTTAACAACAAGCGTTCAGCAATTGTTCTCATACGATCGAAAAAACAACTGAACAAACGACCGTCCCTCCGGCTACCAACTAGAACCTAAAGCTCCCAGCCCTCGCTTATCCGAGTGGAGCGGTTTAACAACACCTCCAACAAGAACAACAAGAACAACAACAACGACAATACCAACACCAACAACAGTGGTACTAACAACAATAACAACATCAGTAAGACAGAGGTCTCACAAAAATATGAATTGGCACCAACCGAACGAACGATCGGGAATCACAATAGCGCAATCAATTATATTCACTATGATAATACTACGATATGGTCGTATGATGATAACTACGAGGTCTGTCACCTCGGAACGCCTGAATGGCGTTCCGAGGGTACAACGTGATGTCCTTAAACAGCACAGGAGAACGCGCGAGACCCGTAGATCAGTAGTAAAAACTACGTTCGTTGTGTGTTTTCTAATGCAAGTACGTCACCATACACGGAAAGTACTCGTGCTAATAAAAATAATAATAGTAATAATAATAAGGAGGACGGACTGCACCCTTTGAGCTGCACTAAAAGCCTGGTAGGGCTTCCAGACACGCGAAATCAACGCGATCTGAGAAGGCTCTTCGTAGAGCCGGCATACCAAGCACCCTGGAGCCCAGGTTGGGCTTCGAAGACGACAAAGACCAGACGGCGTCACCATCCCGCCATGGCCCAACGGCAAATGCCTGGTATGGGATGCCACGGTATCATGTACAGTGGCTCCGTCATACCTGATGCACAGCGCCATCAGGTCAGGGTGGGTTGCTGAACATGCCGAGATCGCAAAGAAACGCATTTGGGGTTTGGGGAGGAGATATCACTTCGTACCCGTCGCCATGAAACGATGGGCCCGATCAGCAAGAGCACAAGCATCCTCCTCAAAGACCTAGGTGTCAAAATTAGTGCTAACACGGGTGACCAGCGCGAGGGCGAGTTTCTGCGTCAGCAACTCTCGCTCGCAGTGTGTAGGGGAAACGCCGCCGCTATCATCGGCTCTATGGATTGAGGAGGGGGGGGTGAGCCTACGCGGGTACACGTTTGGGTCCCACAATTGTAGGGAAATACTGAAAATTTTAATAAATAATAAAAAAATAATAATAATAATAATAATAATAATAATAATAATAATAATAATAATAATAATGCTGTTTGTTTACAACACGCCAGCAGAAAAGTGACACCGCCCCGCGTGTGTATTTGATCTCAATCGAATCAATGTAGCGGGCACATGTCTGGCACAACCGATTGGTTGACAGCCTATCTGCAGTCCCCCCTCCTCTGTGCTGCAGAGGGCCACAACGAAACGGCTCCGAGAATGAGCTTCATCAAGGCAAGGGAAGATATAGCGCAGAAACAAATCTAGAAGGAAAGAGAAGCAGCGTAATAACCTTAGGGGGTCGGATAGTTTGCTACGATTTGGTTTAGGAAGTGGTGCTGCCTGTATGAACTTGAACTGACAGGGTAAACTGGTCAGTACGGTTGCTAGATCCTTTTGAATCGACCGATAGAGAGTCTTTGAAGACATGCAGCTGGAACTTGTTTTGGATTCTCTGGTAACTTGGAACTCCTTGGGATTTCCTAAAACGGCTACCTTGCCTAAGCAGTCTAACGCGCTATCTTGAGCAGAGAGCTGATCAGCTGCTCACCGGACCACTGCGTCGGTCGGAGCCCGAGGATCCGATACGCAATCAGAAAGCCCTGTTAGGGGCACAACCCTACTCGTTTTCTTCTACGTTCTTCTTGCATTTAATCTTCGTTGTTGCTGTTGTTGTTGTTTGAACTATATTTGTCGTTTTCTATTGTTCTCGTCGCTAACGGTACCATTCGACTATTCCTGTTGCTAATTCACGTTGTATCAAAATGTTTGCTTGCAGCACTCGGATGATAGGTAGTCACCCGTCTGTCGTGTATTTTTTATTGATTGATTCATCATGATGTCATTGTTACGATGATTATTCATACTATTCGTACTACCACTACTACTATTAGTAAGTAGTACTGCTATGGATTCTGGCGTTGCCAATGAATTCATTCTCCGTGTTAAATTTGTCGTCGCGCCGGTGCAAGCCAAGTCGAACTGCCACTTTGATATACCGGGTGGAGTAGCGAGGGCCTGTTGCTTGCTTAATATCGGCTGTTGTTGGTGCTGCTGCTGCTGTTTCTGCGGCGGCTGCTGTAGAAAGAGCAGAACGACTCAGCACCGCAAACGCTGGCCGCTGGCTTTGAATAATGCACCGTTTCCTCTCTAATCATGATTGTTTTGTTCCAGCGAAGGTGGTGCAGCCGTTATCAAGGAGAAGAATTTTAGCATGGCCGAGGCCGGGGCGGGCGATATATATGCGACGCATACGAGTGCGTCAGGATACGTCAGCTTACACTACATGCTACGAGACACCCACCCACTGATCCTTCTCCTCCGCCTCGACCCTCCACAGCGAGACACAGACGGTTGTGTCTAAATAGATAGACAGATGCATGCCGTTGCCGGGCCTCGAGCTCGTAGGTCGAGTCTACCATGATTAGGCTTCTTTTCTTGCCTTTTTCGTTTGATGTTTTCTTTTTCTTGTTCATAGTTGCTGATATTGGCGTTGTTGCTGTTGCTGTTGTTGTTGAAAAAGAAAGAACAATGCGTCCTTAATGAGATTTACAAAGTGGCAGCACCAGCAGAACTAAAGTAGACATCGCAGAGCCCTTGCGGGGGCTTAGAGTTGACTACGTTACATAAAACAACACACACACAAATACACATATATATATATAGAGAGAGAGAGCGCGCGAGAGATAGAGAGAGAGTATGCGAGAGAGACCCGGGAAGACGGTCGACGACCCTGAGCTCGTGGATTTCATCGAGAAACATATTCACCATCATTTTCAAGATTTACCGGTTTGAGTTGAAAAGTTAGTATGAAATTAGAATTAACAATCACATACACGTATATAATTAATTATTTGTTAACACCCCCGTTGATTAGACAATAGGATATATATATATATATATATATATATATATATATATATATATATATATATATATATATAAAAGATTTTGCTTCCGTGCCTCTGCAGTGGACTTGCTTATACAAGTTTTGCGCATAACTACGTTGTCGTAATCCTCAGTACATATTTACGAGGTTCGCTTGCTCAGCAGAGCACGAAGCTGGCCGAAATCAAGTGACTTCGCCAGGAGGAAGCCACTACCTTATGAAACTACGTTGTTGTTGTTGTCGTCGTCGTTGTTGCGATGGTGGTCATTGCCGATATTTCTGGCGAATTTATTCGGAAGAAGAATATAATAATAATAATAATAATAATAATAATAATAATAATAATAATAATAATAATAATGCATACTACTATAAACATAGAAATATATAATATATACTAATAAACATATTAAAAATAAAATATATCCAAAAAGCGCTTCTAGGTTCCGCGTTGTCCGATTAATGCACATCAATCATACAGCACGTGGGGAACGTCAGAGCATTCGTTTATTCCGGCGGAGCCAAAAACCGACTGTTTAGTCCGCGCGACGGGGACGTTGTAGTCAATCTGCAGAATTCAGACCGGCAGAAGCGATGGGCCCCGTATAGAACGGCTATATAGTGATTAGCAACACTATCGATCGAATACTAACTCTAAGTACCACCAATTAGATGTGGGCAAGTTGAGGGGTGAGGTACACCGCCGTCTTATGCAGTGAATCTTGGTAGGCTGAGTTGATACGGAGGATCCATTAGCAGCTTCGTCAGGTTTTACATGACAGGTAAAAAAACACGATCACAATTGCATGACAGGTGAAAAACCTCCATCCGTCCATCAGAAAAAAAACAAAACTACAACGATAATGATGAGGCGAAGATGGAAAAGAAGGAAGGTGAGGAAATAAAGAAGAAGAAGGAGAAGAAGAAGAAGAAAAAAACGATCAGGAAGAAACAAAGCAATATGACAACAAAACAGAGACTGCATACATTATCGTGTGTGTTAGTCAGAAACCGCGTGCCGACAGGACTAAGTAAGAAGTAAATCAGTAAGTCGTTCCAGCACGTTCCAGTGTCTGGCCTCGCCAACCTTGCCGTCTGCAGTCAAAAACAAAAACCCAAATCAAGTGTGAAAGTGAAAACGTGAGAAGGCTGAACGTGGTGCAGGGACTGTTGCTGCTGCTGCTACTGCTGTTTCAATCTGTCATCCAGCCGCTGAGTTGGTATAATGTGCCGTTAGGTTGTTGCCGTCTGTGTTGGCATTATATCGAGATCACTGCTGATGATCTGACAAGGTCATGTGCCTGTTGCTGTTGTTGTTATTGTTGCCGCGGCCATCATTGTTGTTGTGGTGGTGGTTGCTTTGTTGTTGTAGTTGTTGTTGCTGTTGTTGTTGTTGCTGTTGTTGTTGTTGCTGTCGTGCTCTTTTTCTTCTTATTTTTTTGCTTCATGTCTTTGTCGTTGGTTGCGTTCGGCAAATCATCGTTCAGTCCAGCCAGCTCAAGCAATGTCAGCCGCCAATGTATCTCTGTATCTACTCAGGTGACATAGAGGCGCGAGACGCGCCCCATAGCAACAGCAAAAACAACCACAACAACAACAGCAGCAACAACAACAGCGACAGCAACAACAACAACAACAACAACAGCGACAGCAACGCTAACGGTTTGTCTCCCTTTGTAACACTCTCGATGTGCCTGGATTGTGTTGGCGACCCTTTCTCTCTGTACGGGGGGGGGGGCGCGTTTATCAGCAGAGCAGGTCCAGTGGTCGGTGATTACGTCGTCGCATACGCGTTCATTTTCGCCGTCATCTTTTTCATCATGATCATCTCGCCGTCGTCACTCTCGATTCAGCTAGCACACGGTGATGGCTCTGGCGTGCGTTCATCCACCCACCCATCCATCCGCTGAGTCCGTTGTTCTCGAGCTGGGTTGAGAGGTGAAGAGATCTCCCTGTATCACTCTGTTCGCCACCCGCCGCCCACCCCCCTTCCCCCCGTCATATCCCATTTCGTCACTGGATGCCGGTAAACGGGGACGAAACGGGCTGGGGGAAGATGGAGTCTCCTCTATAAATGATGATAATGATTTGCATCCAGGTTCTGCTCTTGTTCCTGCAGCCCCCCTCTCTCTCTTTCTCTCTCTCTCGAGAAATGATCTCGCGCTCTCCCGCTCTGTAAGAACAGGTTTACCCACTTTTTAAGCTGACCCTCAGCCAACACTTAACGTCCACGGGACTGCTTTCGCATTGCTTCGTAAGACAGCAAATAAATAATAAATGCAAATGTACAACGGTGGGGCTCGAACCCGTGCACCAATGGGTTTCCCCCGGTCGCGAGGCGCACGCGAATGCACGCACTACGCCTCCACCGGACTCGACTGTAAGAACAGGTCGACAGGGCAGCAAGCGCTTTGTGAAAAGCAAACCAAAAGCTCTTCGGCACTGACTCTGCCGGCACTCATGTCGTCCCTGCGTTCTGTTTTTATATATATATATATATATATAGCCAGTACGGTTATATTGGCTGCTTATCAAACAAAAACGATTCGTGCGTAAAATCATCGTCTATGAAATAACTCAGTTGACGCTATAATTTCTCTGCTAGGTGAGCCATAAAGAAAAACGTGTGTATGGCAGCTCGTTCCGTATTCGATCGACTGAGGATCCGCTTTTATAGAACGGATTTTGGCTTTTTTTTTGTCAAAAAAGAAAATACCAAACGCTCACATAAATGGCAAAACCAGAAGCAGCAACAAAAACTGTACATAGATAGCATACTCTGTATGGCCTCACTACAAAGCGCCCTACAAATATCCACGCGCCCCATTTGAATTACAAAAAATTAGGTATCAAGTTTATCATTAAAACAAATGTCCATTTGATGTAGTAGTTGTATTACTCTACTAGCGGAGGTAGATATCTGTTATAATACGCTTGTTACTGCATCTCAGGAATATGCCTATCTGTCGCTCTTTCTCTCTCTCACACTATCTGAATGAACAATGTAGAAATGCGTTTCATGTAATATGCAGCCATGCCCGAGGGAGCATACCCACTGCTAGCGAAATAATAAAGATAATAATAATAATAATAATAATAATAATAATAATAATAATAATAATAATAATAATAATAAAAACGCGCGTTACAGACCATCGTCTGGCAAACGCTCAAGGAAAACCGCGAGATACCCGCCAAGCCCATTCGACTCGTGGAGTGGAGAAGTGTAGTAGTAGTAGTAGTAGTGAATTCGATTGATGACGAGGGCAGTATTGTTCTCCAATTGTCGCCGGTCAATCAGTGGCTACCAATTAATTAGTGACCACTCAGAGAAGGAAAGAATGCTAACCCGCCATCTAATAGGCGGCTAGGTAGCGGGTAAGCCTAGTAGCGCCCAAAGCTTGCCCACAACTGTCCTGTTTGGCAAACCCATGTTTCGACAAGCCCATTATCATGCGATCATCCTCCGTCCTGAAGACCACCACCATGACCATGGTATCTGCCACCGCCGCCGTCGCCACCGCCACTGCCTCTATACAATAAGCGCCGCAACCCACCGTAAGGCCCGCAAGACCAGACGGCCGAATTCAGGAAGTTCTGATTGCCACCACCACTCTCATCAGCAGCGGTCAACGGTTCGGCAGAGAGCTGATCAATCAATCGCCTACTTCAGTCTAGGTCAGTCATTGTACAAGATCATCAAACGAATGATGATGGTGGTGGTAATGGCATTGGCTAGATCAAGATGATGATGGTGATGATGATGGAAGCTGGTGATGTTAGTGATGAGAACATGGTCGTGGCAATGATGATGATAATGATGATGATGATGATGTCACGAGTCGGTGCCTGCTTCGCAAACAAGCTACACAGGCAGTCACCATGCTGCTGGACAACCATTCGGCATTTTGTTGTTGGGCGGCGGCCCGCCTCTTGCTCTGTCGGGCCTTGTTGAGCGCGGGCCCCGGGCGCCCCCAAGGCGGACGTGAACGTATGCACACAGACAAACAGAGCCCTATCCCAGCGTCGTCACCTGTTCGTCGTCTAGCCATCACCTGGTCCGGGCTCTGCTTTAAATACAGCGCGATCAGCGATCTACGACAATAAGCCATCTACATCAGCATCAGCAGCAGCAGGACCACGCTAGAAGAAACGAGCTAGAAGGAATAATCGCTTCAGTAGCAACGGCAGCAGGAGTAGTAGTAGTATTAGTTATAATAGAAAGAGTAGTATATATATAGTACATATAGATTAGTTATAGCAGTAGTAGTAGTAGTAATAGTTATGGTAAAAAAAGCTCTAATCGTAAAACGAAATAAGAGGACGGACTGGGGAGGGGGAGAAAAACGGGTAAAACTGGAGCAGAACAGAAGGGCGAGAGAAAAAGAAAGAACAGGGCAGGCTAAAGGGCATCAAGTACGAAACGAACCATAGGGAGAAAGACAGACGAAGAACGATCCATAGTTAGACAACGAAACAAAAAGAAATGCAGATTTTTCAGGCGACTTAGTAGACATCAAGCCGGGTTGGGCCGATCAGGGCGTCGGCTGCCGGCAGATGCGATAAAAGAGAATAAAAAAGATACAGAGACACGGTCAGCAAATGAGAGAAACCGAGGGGGACGACATATAGCTATACCGATCGGGAGAGAGAGAGAGACGGAGCAAAACAAAAGCGAGAAACCTAGAGAATATAGTGGAAACAACAATAACAGCAACAACAACACCAAGAGCAACAACAACAACACCAACAGCAACAACACCAACAGCAACAATAGCAACAACAACAACAAGGGGGCAACGAAACACACACGACGGGAGAAATACGACTTCTTCTTTCTTTTGGTCAGATCCGACGATGGCGAGGGCGAAAACACGCACTACGATAGTGCTGGTTGTTTGTAGTTATTCGAACGGAACCGTCAAATAGTCAGTGTGCTGCAGCACCAACGGTAGCGGTGACCGTGGCAACGATGGTAACGACGATAGGAGAAAAAACAAGAAAAAGAAGAAGAAGAACACAGAGCAACTACAACAACAGAACAACAACAACAGTTGTTGCTGCTTCTGCTGCTGTTGTTGCTGCCGCCGCCGCCGCCGAGAGTCTGAGTGCGTTACGACACGCGACGTTAACCCATGCTGGCGGTTACCGGTAGTTAATCTGAAGAATTTTATCTCGTGGCCGTCGTCTCAGTTCTAATTGAACATATATTACCGGCACTGTTACGGGTACTGCCCCTCCCACAACGACTAGTACTGTCAATACGGAATGAATAAAACGGCGAATTCATACGAATAACAAGTAACAGTAATAATAATAATGATAATAATAATAATAATAATAATAATAATAATAATAATAATAATAATAATAATAATAATAATAATAATAATAATAATATTAATCATCATTAAAAATATAGAAGTTAATAGCAAATAGAAAAGCAAACTCAAGTAAATTACGCACACTCTCAGTTAGGTGCCCCCCGTATAGCCCCTAGCATAGGGCTACGAACGGCTGCAGCTGGGTTATCGGTTGTGACCCAGCAGCTACAACAGCAGCCGCAGCAGCAGCAGCAGAGACTAGTCTAAGTTCTACGGCCTGACTCTGCATGCTGTGTTTATCTATCTCGCCTGGGAATCCTCTTTTCTTTTTGCACCTCACCTCGACAAATCTTCTCTATCTATCACCCTTCCTCCCTCCACCCCTCCTTACCCCCGCTCTACATCTCCAGCTATCTCTGTGCTTCTGTTGTTCGTTACCCGTTCCCTGGTTGGCTATCTGGCCTGACCACGTCGTCGAGCCGGCGGCCTATTGGGTAACAACAGCTGCAGTGGCGGCACGCGACAACGATCTGACTATGTTGCGAAATCATCCGCTGCTGCCGGCTGCTCTGCGGGGTGCGGTTCGTGGTTTCGGTGTCACCGGGGGCGTTACCGGGGGCAGACAGAGAGAACCGGGCGGGGGCGGCGAGCACAGCGACGACAGACGACGCCAATAACGTCGATGATGAAGGTGCTGGAATTTGTCGTAGCCATAGTAGTAGTAGTAATAGTAATAATAATAGTAATAATATGCCATTGTTTTTACCTTCAGCTTCAGTTCTGTCCTTGATTATATTTTTCGTGGGCTGTCCGGACTATCCCTGCACGGACCTGCACCTCTCGTCAGGTATGTAGGAAAGGCAGGAGGGCAGGGGGGGAGCAATTCAGAAGGGAAAAGGGCAAAGATAAGCAATATGAAAGAAAAATAGAAAGACTGACAGAGAGACGAATTCGAATGCGCGGTTTGTTGAGAAGGCATACGTCGCAACATCGACGAACGAAAAGGCTTTAAAGCGGCGGAAACCGCTGAGCACTGCCCCTGGTGGTGGTCTTGTTGTTGTTGTTGTTATTATTGCTGTTGTTGTTGTTACTGTTGATGCTGTGGTTGTTGTTGTTACTGTTGTTGCTGTGGTTGTTGTTGTTACTGTTGTTGCTGTGGTTGTTGTTCCTGTTGTCGCATTGACTTGCTTCCTCATCACCACCACCACCGTCGTCGTCGTCGTCGCCGGCGATCATGCATCATAACACTCGAGGCATGATCCTGATGCATGATTGTGCACCAGCTATACCGCGCTGTAATGGCCTGACATTACGACTGCCACCACCAGCACACCACAACCAAAGTATGGGCTACTTCACTACTAAGATTACTTCTCCTCCTTGAGCTCGGTGCCATGAACATGAACGGCGGGTGGCCGAACAAGCTGGCGGGTGTTTTGGTGGTGGTGGTGGTCGTCGATGATGATTCTGGTTGTGGCAGCAGCCTTAAGCCTTGAGCTTATTCTTCGGCTAGGAAAAACATTACGAAAATGCCTAAATACGAGAATGCGATAAAGGGAAATCGAGAACGAACGCGAGAAAGAGAGAGAGGACGGGAGGTTGAGAGAGCGAGAGAGAGAGAGAGAGAGATAGAGAGAGGGAAAGAGAATAAGACAGATAGCGTCAAACCCAAAGAAAACAATAGGACTCTACTACATATATAGACAGTTGTTAGACAGTTAGATAGAACGTGCCCGAACGTGGTTGCTCTGGAAAGAAAAGAGCATCAAACGAGAGTGCAAGATAAATGGGTGGTGTATGCATATATATATATATATATATATATATATATATATATATATGCATGTATGTACACGTATTTCGTATGCGTGAGTGTGTGTGTGTATGTGCGAATAACACACATAACAATAATAATAATAAATAACAATAAGTTTAACCAAACATGCTTGAGCACGCAAATTCGACGAGGGGGGGGGGGCTGTGACTTCGTCTCCCAACCCAAAGTCCAACTAGCTACTACAGCATTGTACTGTGTCTGTCGCCGCCCTCGCTGCCACCGCCCCCGCTTACGACTACGCCCGTGACGATCGGTCAGCGGCGAAGGGTAGAAGACATTCTAGCTGTCTGCCTGAATAATAAAAGAAGAAAAAACGCAAGCAAAATGAGCGGAAGAAAACAGATCAGGCTGGAGAGACACGCGAGTTGCGTGAAGGCATGGGATGTGAGTCGAGACCGCGGGTCGTGTGCTGGAGAGGGACGGACGAACGGACGCACGAACGGATGAGCGAAGAAATAGCAATAGGCATCGCGTGGCGAGGCGCGGCGAGCGAAGCTAGCACTACGTGACCGTCTGCATATCGATGTGGCTAATCTTCTCCCGTGACTCCCGCGTATTGCTAGAGTGCGAGAGTGCGAGCGGCGTCTTCCAACAATCAACAAGTAGACTCTTCTTTCGAACCCAGCGGCCGGCCGCAAACCCAGCGGCCGTTTGAGGTTGCCAGTCACGGCGGCGGTGGCAGTCATTCGACAGACGGTGCTGTCGCCATGATCCATCTGTCTAGCCTACGTTGGTTAGGTTACGCTACTACTTGTCATGATTATGATTATTGTGGTTATAATGAATATTATTATTATTACTACTACAACAACTACTGCTGTTGCTATCGTCATTTTTATTATTGTGCTTGCCGAAATATGGCCTGTAGGCCTGCCGGACTGCCAGGCAGCAACGCCAACAGCATCAGCGTCACCAACTGCGGTTCGAACTCCCGCTAAACAGATGAATAACACCAGCCCGATATGTCTCTAAGCAGCTTCTATGCACACGCGCGCACGTATATATATATATAAATATTATATATATATATATATATATATATATGTATATATATATGGGTATATATATATATATATATATATATATATATATTATATATATATATATATATATATATATATATATATATATATATGGTATATATATATATATATTTATATATATATATATATATATATATATATATATATATATATATATATATATATATATATATATATATGAAAAAATATATGATACTCGCTTGGGGAATTTCAAGATTCGTTCACGGCAATAGTCATCAAAAAATATATATTTATTTATATCTCCAAGACGGCCAAACCGTTTGTCGAAGTACACTAATTTTTTTTTTTTTTTTTTTTTTCCAATTCTTACTCATCTTATTTATTTCACTCGTATTGAGTATGCATATAACATAGATAATTATATAGATTATACAATTAAATAGTCAGCTGCTCGCGGCATGTTATTCGAGAGAGGCAGTGCAGCGATCTCTTCGCAAGGGCCAGGCAGGCAGACGCATGAAACTTCGTACACGCCTGAGAGCACAGTCGACAGATGCACTCCGTGTACTCCTCGTGGAAGCTCGTATTCGAACAGACCAGGTGATGATAGCCATGAACTATATATCTGGTATAGACATGGCGATTGTCACATGCAAGACCAGACCAGAGGTGAGAGGCACTGAAAATATCCAGGTCTCCAACCTCTCGTCGGGCTTGTTCAACTTTATTTTCCCATTCTGAGATAAAGCTCTCGAATGGTACTGTACGCGGCGTCTTCAATCTCAATCGAATTATCCCAACAACCGGTGCACAGCCAGACATAAGGTACACAAAGCGGCTCCTTGCCCGCATTGACAGGCAAAGTACCCGCTTCATGTACATTGTGAAACACCTTTCAAGCAAACCAAAGTTTGCCCGGGTGAGGTGTTCCCATATTCTGTACAAGACCATACATCAGCGTTGGAACAATCTTGAGGTAGAAAAGTGCCACTGCCGTCGGGACCGACAGTCGCCGGACGTCGCCTACCTCTCCATAAAGAGAGATTAGAGCTGTGCGCACTGTTTCGACGATGTGAGCAGTGAAGGTCGTCCCAGTATAATGAAGCCGAAGCCCCAGATACCGGAAAGAGTTGACGAATTCTAAGGATTGGCCGCCGCAACGTATAACGTCTTTAGCAGCCAATCGACCTCCTCTTCTGAATTTCATAGCCTTGGTCTTCATGGCGTTTATCTCGAGCCCCCTTGAGACAAGGAACACCTCCGCCAGAGAAGTGATGCGCTTGATGGCACCCAGGTCGTGATGGGCGACCACTATGTCATCTGCGTACATCACAACTGTGGCCTTCTGGAACTCCCGTCGAATATGATCGACAAAATCGGCAAGCAGTAGAGTGAAGGAGACGCAGCTCAATGGGTCGCCTTGCGGGGTTCCCACATTTTGCCTTACCTGCAACACTTCCTGCTCACCTTGCACCAGTAAGGTGTCCTCATCAAAGAAGCTCGAAATTACGCTCAGAAGAGAGCCACCAACCCCTGCGTATCGGAATGACTTCACCAGGAGATCTCGAGGTGCTTTGTCGAAGGCTTTGACGCAGTCTATAAAGACTGCATACAAATGACCTCCGGGTTTTGCCACAGCTCGCTCTATCTCTGACTGAAGCACATGGATTGCATCACGCGTTCCTCGACCTCTTCGAAAACCGAATTGCTCCGGTGGAAGGGTCTGGTCGACAACGTACTCGATCCGTTTTATAACCAATTTACAGAAGATCTTCTTCAGCGTCCTTTCAGACGCTATACCGCGGTATAAGTTGGGGTCTCGTCTGTCATCGCCATGCTTGCCCTTAAATAAAAGAGAAAGCCTGGATATATGCCAGACTCGTGGCATTTGTCCCGTCTTCATGATCTCGTTGAAGAAATCACAAAGATGGTTTGCCAAGAGTGGCTCAGACTGCACCCAGTGTTCATAGTACACCTGGTCTGGTCCCGCACTCTTTCCTCTCGGAAGAGAGTGCAGAACCTGACTTACTTCTTCTACCTCAAAGGGCAGATTCATAGTCTCCTGCTCCAATGTTAGCGGGTGCTCAATCATTGGAGCCAGGCGTACCGTCTCGCAGTTATATAGAAGACCGGTCAGGTGACTCGTTACCTGTTCGTCGCTGAGCAGGTGGTTCGCCCCCCTACGAGGTCGTACAACGTAGGCTGAGGGCTTGCGTTCTGCTCTTTCAAGCAGTCGAATTTCCTCCCGCCTAGCGTATTCACGCTTGTGCTCAAGGCATAGCTTTATATAAGCTTTTCTACTGTTGAAGTAGTCAAGCCTGCGTCTGGCTAGCAGCTGCGGTGGTGCCTCTACCCTCGCTTGGCGCAAGAGCTCGAGCACCCCACGGTGGGCGAGATAGCAAGCTTGAGAAAACCACTGTCGTGATTTCCTCTGCCCCGGTCTCTTCCACTTGACTGCACTTCTCATGGTTCTCTCTAGCAGTTCACAGCAAGTATCCACATCACAGCCCACCTCGAGGCTATCAACCTCTAAAAGTGAAAGGTCAACATGCCTCGTGGCAACCAGGTGTGGATCCCCTCGCTGTCTGAACCAAATATCTGGAATATTCGCGACTGCTGACACCGGTAGGTGCTTCCTTGCAGCCACCTCGAGAACATCGAAGCTTTTTACTTCGCCATCGACAAGGTTGTGAAACAGTAGGTCAATGGTGCTGCTTCCGTTATGACTTATATACGTGTGGTCTTCACGTGCATTTGCACATCTCAGACCAAAGTATTCCATCAACTGGAGCAGCACCTCTCCTTTATCGTTAGTAGCCCCACCATCAATTCGGGCATTGAAGTCGCCACCGACGATGGTTGGCATAGACAGGTCGAAACCTGATATACCAGAACTCACCGTGTCAGCGACCTCTGCCGAGTCAAGTTGTGGGGGGAGGTAGAAGACGGCTATGTTCACCCTCATAGACGAGAGGCCTACACAGAAATCGTTCTTCCTCACACATTGCGCCGGCGGTAAACATTTATGTAGGTAGATTGATAATCCACCCACTGGTCTACCACGACCTCCAGCAGGTAGAACTGCCAGCTGGTGGAACCCTCGCATATTATTGATATGCAGTTCCTCCCGCTGGTAGGTCTCCGTAAGGAGTGCAATGTCCACCGACGTAAACATGTCAACTGGCGCTAGGTCTATTGCTCCTCTTAGTCCCTCACAGTTCCAGAGAAGTAGCCGTAAAGACCTAGTAGTCTCCACGTTAGCATCTCTAGGTCTGTGCAGTCACTTGCGAAGAGCCGGACCGCCAGGCGCGATAAAGCTTTCCATGACCATTTTCTCGTAGGGAGCACCACCAGCCCAACGACGAAATAGGATACCTTTAGGCCAGAATTCACTCTTGCTGCACTTTGCGTACTCGCCGTCACCCAGCACTACACAGAACACGGCATCATTCCCCTGCGTCCGCATTTTAAATACTGCCTTTACAGAAATGCTCCTGTTAGCGAGCCATGTGTGTAGGTTGACAGCTGACGTTTTCGCCGCCAGCCGTGCTACTCTCAGCGCGCTGAACCTGCCTGGCCCAGCATACACTTCAAGATCTCCTACTCCATCAGCTGCACTGCCTTTCTGCATACGATGCTTTGTTTTGCCGCTCCTCCTCCGTTGGACGGTGACAAATCCATCGTTGTCTTCCTCGTCTTTTCTTTTCTCTGCCGCTGTCTCCGTTGGCGACGTTGCGGCCGCTGCCGCTTCCCTTGCCGTTGGTGTGTTGTCATCCATCGGCTCATTTGCTTCGAGGGTAGTGGCGGTGTTGTTGTTGCCGCCGCCGCTACTGCTACCGCTGCTGTTAAGACCAGCTGCTGTAGCACTGCGCTTGGCACCGTAGAGACTGCTCTTGCCGTTCTCTCCGGTGGCGCTGTCGTAGATCGGCTTTGTTGACACAAGCAGATCTCCGCCTTCCGTCAACCGTGACTTCTTGTTGTTCCGCGCTTTCCGTGTTCCGTTCATTTTCTTCACGCTAACCTTTTCGTTTAGCGTGGAGTTTAAACACCCCTCGATGGTCTCGGGGTGCGCAAGTTGCTTCAGAGGAGTCGCTTCATTGCCGGCGACTCTTCGCTGGAGCTCCGAGTGTGATGCCCACAGCTTCACTAAATTGCACTGTAGCACACACAAACGTTCCTTCATCAGGACGAAGTTGGGTTCCTCTGATTCACAGGAGCCGCACGACACAAACTGTACGTCCTCGGGGGGCACGGGGTCTAGGCACCCCCCGTGAAACACAGTAGAACAGCCATGGTTACAAATAACCAGTTGTTCTCCCGTTTTAAACGGGAGCGAACACTTTGCACATTCGAACATCACGGTAGCAGACAACAAAAGCTTTCTGTAACTGTACTGTAAAACTTTCTGTATTTCTGTAAACTGATCGCATACAAAACTCACTTTTAGAATGTACAGCAGGCTTATATATATCACCATGTAGAAACAGCGTTGCTCAAAATAGGGTTAAAACCACTGATATTTATAACGCTCCTTAGGCATGATGGTGTCAACAGACGTGCAATCCTCTGCGCCAACATATCATAAGTAACATGATATCTTTCTCTAGAAAAACCCTCACAATGTTGCAATCTCGAAAGTCTTCTCGAACCATTCTATTACGATGCGCTTCTTTAAGACGTCCAAGGCGTTACGCCTAAGGTCACAAAATACAAATGGCATCTATCATAGAATAGTTTTTCAGCCCTAAAAAGGAAGGATCGTGTTCATAAACACAACACAATGTACTGTTACTGAATTTGAATATCATAACGCGCCAAATTAAGTCAAATTAATTAGTCCACGTAAAATCGACCACCAAACGAGCTCTTTCTATTATAGTCTTTCTTTGCCTCCCACCCCCTCTTTTTCTCTTCCTCTCTCGGGGAAGAAGCCGGTTGATCGGCGATGATACCGCCGTGCCGTGTCGAATGGCGGATTATACTCAACGAACGAACTCTCCTTGCTCAGAACCCCCACGAAACGCTAGACAAGCTCCACCACCATCGATTGCAACGCAGTAGTGAGGTCGATTTGGAAGCCTGTCTCGTTAGAAACTGGCAGACACGCAGGCAACAACGCACACGTTGTTGCGAGGCCCGATCCGATCGCCGAGAGAGTAGATTTGTAGTCACGCGTTGACACGTCGGCGTGCCACTGTTGTCACTCGTCAATTGGCACTACGAGTCGGCTGTGTGAATGAATGTAAAAATGTCGAGAACAGAGGCAAGAGTGACAGAAGAACAAAAAAAGACACGACCGCTCTAAAGCAGCAAAAACATTAACTACAACGCCCGCAACGACATGATCAGCAATGTCTACAACAACAACAACAACAACAACAATAGCAAACAGATCCCGCAACGGCAGCAACAACAACAACAACATCGGCAACAGAACCGACAGCAACAAACACCAATAGCACCAGCACAATAAGAACAATGTTATCGTGAATTAATGTAACAACAATGATCGCAAAGTAATTAAGTGATAGCAACATCAGCAACAGTGATAACACCTAAAACACAACCGACACCAGTATAACCTCCTACGCACACTAACGACAACAGTAACAACAACAGCATAAACAATAATAACGTCTTTATTATTTTACTATTATCACTATTTGGTCATCGTCTATAGTGATAAACAATTTAGCAAACTTCGAACAATTAACAAGACCTACGAGCGACAGAAAGCAAAAACAACAACGCCGACAACAACTTAGTGGCAAAACTAACAACTAAAAACAACGACACAGATCACGATCTATCAGAAACTACAACCATAGCAGAAACTACAAGCATAGCAGTAACGGCTTTGCTGCAATTCGGACACGTAGTATAACAAACACCTTTACGATTGACCAACTGATAGGAGCAGCAGTTGCGATAACAAATATAACACAAGCAAATAAAGTGATATCAACAACAACAACAACCGTAACAACAATACCAACCACAACATAACAGCAACAGCAGCCACATCAACAACAACAACAACAACAACAACGACAACAACAACAATAACAACAACAGCAACAACAACAACAACAACAACAACAACAACAACCACGATGTTAGCCTCAGCACTACGAGCAGCGGAAGCAACACCACCCCCACAACCATCATAGTAACATCAGCAGCAGCAACAACAGCAGAAGTAGTAACCACAATAACTGCCCCGCATTGACAAGATAATCCGTCTGGAGCCCCGCCAATGGACGAATGATCATCCGGCGAATAGTAAATAGAACAGGCACATGCTTCTTTTACCGCTGTTGAGGTTTTACGCCACTTGGCGTTTTCTTGCTTCCTTCCTCGCGCACTTTCTCTCTCTCTCTCTGTCCTAGTGTTGTTGCTGTTGCTGTTATTGTTGTTGTTACTGCTGTTGCTGTTATTGTTGTTACTGCTGTTGTTGTTGTTGTTGCTGCTGTTGTTGTCGTCTCTCGTCAGCGGCATGACAACAAGGAGCAGCGTTGATGATGTTGCCACGCGTTGAGCGGATCTCGGTATTCGCCTTTTTCGTATTCCTCGACAGAAGAGAGCAAGCGCGAATGTGGAAAAAAAAATCGCGAAGAAACGAGGAATAAGGAGCAGCCAACGGCGGAGGCAGCAACAGCAGCATCACCACCACCACCACACGCGGAACAGAACACCCCGCACCACCGCGTCATTGGGCCACGCGTTGACGCTCGGCGAACCCTCGAGATGAGAGATTTAAGCCTCGATTGACGCGAAGTTGACCCCCTCTCGACGCTCCCCGCCTCCATTCAAATAGATGGACGAATTACGACGTTCGTCTGTCAACGCAGCGTAACGTATTTACGTATGTTTGAATGTATGCATGTGCAGGGCTATGGCTATGGCACGTGACCCAGAGGCAAAGCAACAAGCAGAGAATCAGACAGGTGAGCCGCTAGGCGGACGGGGCCTTCAGACAGACAGCCGGACGGTTGGTCGGCCGCCCGGCCGAACTTAGCCGAGAAACGCATACGCGCCGCCGAATTTTTCCACCTCTTCACTTCATTCGATCACGATGCACTAGCAACGCTAAACACTGACCCCATTGTACTCGTGTTGCGTGGTTCGTCGTCATCGTCCCGGCTGTTCCCGGCTCCGTCACCTCCCTCACCGCGCTTATCGCCACCGCCTCCGCCTCCGCCGAGTCAGACCGGAGCCAGTCACCGCGCGACGCGAACCAGGGCGACCGCGCAGACGTGGGGGTGGCCGCATATATGTATTTGACAATCTTCTTATGATCGGATTATCGAGATTATCTCTAGCTGTCGACGACGACGACGACGACGAACAGTCATTGACGTTCGTTCTGACGGCGTGTCACTGGTGCGTCGGTGGTGATGGTGGTGGTTCTTTCGCGCCGTCAAGACTGCTGCCGCGGAACGAAACTCGTCGAAATGAAAGATCGCGTCGGCTGTCACAATGGCCGCCCCCTCCAGAGCCGGAGTCGCACCGTTAGCTGGGGCGCCCCCGCTAGCACAGCATCAGCTACAGCATCGTGTTGCTGATCATGATACGGTAAAGCGAATTCCACCTTCATCATCGCCGAACCTCTCTCTATTCCAGCACGCTTCATTCAATTGTGCAATATATATATATATATATATATATATATATATATGCATCGTGATAAATAATATCTTGGAGATTTTGGCTTGCTCCCCAACAGCGTGTATACGCCGAGTGACAAAATATTAACGACGGTTGAATATACAGCAAACACATCATAAATAGGGAAAGTCCGTTAACGTTTAAGACTCTAGCCATTGTTCATACTCACCATGCTTGCCTTTTTCTGCTCTCTTCCTTTGTTTAGGTACATAGGTAAATAGTCTATATTCATACAAACATCGATATATATATATATATATATATATATATATATAATGAATTTTTAGATACATTTACTTTTTCAGCGACCTTTCTTAATACTTGCAGACTTATGTTGTGGTGATAATACATAACGGTATCATCATCACCAACAAAACATATTCGCCATTGTAAAAGTGCTAGCAAAGAAGTCTACGAGTGCATAATATGGGGAATATGCATGCTAGTTAAAATTTGCCCCAGAAAGTCAAAGTGATATATTGTCGGTCAGCGTCCAACTTGACCGTACTTTCAACACGACGATAGAGCTTTCAAAGTAAAAGATGCAGGAGCGAGCGCACAGCTCAGCGCGCTTGTACGCGTAAATGCACACGTCACATTCTCACTCGCGCGACGGTTGTTCCAGGACTATAAACACAAATGTGGATCGATAGTTCCGAAACTAAGAAATAAGTCAGGGGCCAACTCTGTCAAACACAAAAATAAAACGTTATCTCGTTTGCTGTAGGTCGTTACAAAACTTGGTCGGTTAGGCTAATGTCGAATGTTAATACGATTTAAGTCTCGTTATGAGCTTTCCGTAGGGGGGGGGGGCATTTCCATGCTCAGCTCTCGGTGCATTGAAGATATGTCTCACGGCAATTTCAAACACTTTGTGAGATGACTTTTTAGGGGACGGATGGTCTAGAATTAAAAACAAATTTTTTTAAGCATGCTTTGAATTGTCGAGCCCGGTGGCGTGGTGCATTCGTCTGCGCCTCGCGACCGGAGGAGACACATAGGTGCGCGGATTCGAGTATTACCGTTGCACATTTGTATTTATGGGGGTCCGTCTGTGCAGCAATGCGCAAAGCAGTTCCATGGACGTTAAATCTTGGCTGAGAGTCAGCCCAGAAGGTAACGTTTATGCATTGAATTAGAGTTATAAGCGTTGCTTTGATTTCTTCAGTTATAGGACCACGCCATAAGTTATCTGCAAACAAGGACGCTTACAGCATACTTTTGTCTGTTTGTTTATTTGTTATTGCTGCACTACCTTGCACGTAGGTAAGAGTACAACATTGTAATATCATTGTGCTAGCACTCACACATTGGTACTAATATCGCCTTTTCCCCTCCGTTGTGGCCCGAAGGCCTACTCTCGGAAGTGCTCACGCCAATGTAGAAAGTATGTAAGTAATTAAGTGGTAAGTGTTCGTTACCTTGTTTAATCACACAGCTTGTAATAAATCCGATGCGTCCAAATCAAGCTGTCGCTTAGTTAGTATTTGAGAAGCAACCATAGCATGGTCGTTTGACAGATGACCATGCATCGA
Organism: Dermanyssus gallinae; assembly: GCA_003439945.1. Classification (NCBI taxonomy): domain Eukaryota; kingdom Metazoa; phylum Arthropoda; class Arachnida; order Mesostigmata; family Dermanyssidae; genus Dermanyssus; species Dermanyssus gallinae. The sequence continues at coordinate 98,836 of QVRM01004053.1, read as the reverse complement.
GCCGCCTAACAAGCATCAAATCGCGTTTGCCTTTCATTAACTAATTAAACAGTTCGTGAGTGCCGAACAACCGGCTGTGGCGACATGCGACGGTACCGTCGCATAATCTGTTAATCTGCCTATTAAAATGCCCTGCGAGAAGCAAATTTAACGAATGTGCGTCCGACTATGCACGACTTTAGTCTGCAGCCCAGCCAGTCAGGTAAAGCACGTCCGTTGGCTCGTATATCATAGTCATACATCGCAGTCTCGGACAGCCAGCTGCATTTTGGCAGTTGCTCTTCTGCATGTAATAAATTGACAAATATAATCGTATGACTAACATTTTTCCTATTTCTTCTTAAAGTAATGATAATATGAATACTACGATTATACATAAATAATACTATAGTGCAGTACTAGTAATTAAACTAAGAATACATACACGACATTACAACTATGAACTGCAATGCAGTAAATAAACACCCAAGCAAAGGAAGCAAACTACAAAATCTACAAAGTCGACAGCAAGAAGGAAACACCAGCTACAAGGTCGACTACGTTGACGATGTTGAATAATAATAATAATAATATTAACTATAATAAAAACAAAGTAAAAAAGGGCATGTCGGCTTACATTGGATATGCTCGGTGTAAAGCTATCAGTTGATATCAGTGACGGCGCTTCGGTCAGTGCGTTCATTCACCTTTCATGTTGCTCGGAAATGACTCCTCCCGCCTCCAACACCTTGTTTAGTTCGTTGACGAAGTCGACCCGGTGGAAATATTCACGCAAATTCACACGAAAATAAACAAAGGAACAACAACTAACACACACACACACACGACTATCGGACACATTTGTAGCACATCTCTCTGCCGCGCAGAGTTGTAGAGAGACAAATACATTGCAATATATATATATATATATATATATATATATATATATATATATATAGGGAGAGAGGGGAATTGAAGGGAAGGAGAAATGACCACGAAAAGCGCAACAGATAGAAACTAACGATTAGTTTGCTTCTAGTGATGTTCTCACGGAATTACGTTTTCACCCAATTACTACAATCCACTGTGTTACCACCGCCGCTGTTACTATTAGCAGGGTTTCGCTTGCTTTCGAATGCTTGCTTGTCCATTCGCTTTACGGGCGGCGACGACGACGACAACAATCACAACAACGACAACAACAATCACAACAACAACAACAACAACAACAACAACAAAGGTGGAGCCGGATTGGTTTGCGAACCACCTGTGCACCAGCAACAACAACAACAACAACAATAATAGCGGGGGCCCGGCATGCCGTCTAACGTCTCTCCACATTGCCTTGGCTGTTGTAGTCCGAAGCCGGGGACGGGCCGGGGGGTGCGTCTGCCGGTTGTGGGGGTCGTCCCGACTCTGTGGGGAGTGGTGTTAGCGGGGGTGGCATAGTGCCTCAGTCAGTGGGGCGGCTAGCCGGCCCATCGAGGGGATCCCTTGCCCCCGGGGGGAGAAGGGGGGGGGGCGGTGGACCTTTGCGGCTTAGTAATCGCTAAGCTGTCATCGCCGCAGCAGCTGCAGCAGTAACGGCTTCTGCTGCTACTGTTGCTGTGGCGATATTGTTGTTGTTGTTGTTGTTGTCGTCGCCGTCGCCGTTCTGAATTGGACAAATACTTGCGTGCAACCTTCCAATTGTCCGACTCTCGTGCATGCGCCCCTTTGAACTGCTTATCTAGAGCATCGTCAGCAACAACATCGGCAACAACAACAACCGCAACAACCGCAACAACAAGATGCATTTCAAGATGTAATTATGTACCATCTTGAAATGCAAGGTTATTACGAAACAAACAAAATATGTATAATAACAACGACAAAAACAACAACAATAACAACGAAAACCACACCAAAAACAATAACAAGAACAACAACGAAAACAACAACAACAACAACAATAACAAGAACAACAACAATAACAAGAACTACAACAACAACGAAAACAACAACAACAACAATAACAAGAACTACAACAACAACGAAAACAACAACAACAATAACAAGAATGAACAATAACAACAGCGGCAGTAACAGTAGTTTCTACCAGAGAGACAAACCATTTCTACAGTTGTCTTGTTACCCTTCTGCTCGACGTTGTCGTGGTCTTCTTGTCTTAGCTGTTCTTTTTGCTCGTTTCGTTTCGGTCTTGTTAAACGAAACGTTGGCGGCATTGACTGACTACAACTATCGCTGGTTGTTGCCACCACTATGACACTGCGACTATGCTACTGTTGTTGTCGTTGTCGTCGTTGTTGTTGTTGTCGTTGTTGTTGTGGTCGTGGTCGTCGTTGTTGCTTTCGTAGCGTAACGCAGATGAACAGACTGCGTTTGTGTCCAAGCTATTGCTACTGTTAACACTGATTTTACTGCCCCCTTATGCCTTTGCTCTGGTGCTCTGGTGGTGGTTGTTGTTGTTGTTGTTGCTGCTGTTGTTGTTGCTGCTGCTGTCGTTTTAGCAGTAGCAGCTAATTAATAGTAATTTATACTGCTGTTACAATTGTTGTGGTAAAGATAATGAATGGTGTGTACACTGCTTCTGTTATAGCAGTCGCGTGATGTTTTGTTGTCGTTGTTGTTATTGTAATTGTTGTTGTTGCAACAACTTCTGCTGCTGCTTACCGTTGATGTGATTATGATCACTATAAGCGTCAGTATCACTATGCTATCAGACTCTGATGCAGTAGATAAGAACTCTTGTTGCTCGCCGTGATTGGCGTTATTATTGTCATTATGATGATTATTATCATTGTTTTGTTCGTGGTGTCTGATTAGTGTGTCCATGTTGGTTTGGTCCACCACCGACATGTCTTCCGTCGTCCTACGTCATCCGATCATCATTTGTTGCTATCTATTTGACGCAACGACGCTGTGGCCACAGCGGCAGAGGCGACCATTTCGTGCATTTTGCTCAACGGCTTCCGCTCGACCCCCCAGACACATCACGCTTCGACCGATGACTTTGTCGATTGGCGACGTCGAAAAATACCCTGCCCAGTCCCGGTCCCGGTCCAGCCCGTGCGTGTCGCGTGTCCGAGACACACAAGACATTTGAGAATCAAAGTAGTGCAAAAATCGAGTGCAAAACGAGAACAAGGCTCGCAGGCTGTCACCGATGACCACCGTTTTAACTCACGCTGTCTCTTTTTCTCTTCGGCTCTGAGGAGGGCACTATCTGAACGGGTAGATCTGACAGCCCTGAGACAAGAATCGAAAAAAAGAAGAAGAGAAAGAACAACAACAACAACAAAAGCGAAAAACAATGCGACCAAATCAATAAAAACAACGAGTGTTGCATGATACCGCTACAAATCAACGCCGCTGACAACAGCAACGACGACAACACCAAGAACAACAAAAACAACAACAACAACAACAACAACAACAACAACAACGACAACAAAGTGATAGCAGCAACAACAACAAAGTAAGAACAACTACAACGAGGAGGTTACGACAACAACGACGAAAACATTAACTACAACCTACAGCCGCATAAAACGTTACCGAACGCCGTCAGCCTTAGCCAAACCTTCAGATGTCTCTTCGTCACCCATAGGCTTTGGGTTTTTCTCCTTTCTTTTTGTTTTGTTTTTTATAACCCAATGCTGTTGCTGCTTTGCAGCCTTCGCGGCTGTCCTTATTAGTGGTGGTGGTGATGGTGGTGATGGTGGTAGTATTACTGCTACCACTATCACTTTGACTTTTGTAATTTTTGGTCGGCTTCTACGACCACAAAGAGCAATGGTTGATACTATTGAAGCCGCGGTTTGGTAAAGGCGACTCTTTCTTTTTTGTTCTTTAATTGTCTGCTGCGGCAGCTATTCGAAAGGCTACCCCGGAAATGTAACGTGTTAGTGTGGAAGCCTTCGCGCGTCCTTTCGTGCATCTCTCTCTCTCTCTCTCTTTCCTATCTCATATTTGCTGTTCAATCACTGATATTGCTGTTGTTGTCATTGTTGTTGTCATTGTCATTGTTGTTGTTGTTGTTGTTGTTGCTGTTGCTCTTGTTCCTGTGGTGGCCGCGTTTGTTGTTCTCGTCGTCGATTTGTTATTGTTACAGTTTTGTTTTTGCTGTTTGCTGTCATTGCTGCTTTGCTGTCACATGAGTAGCATCAGTTGAAGTGAACATAGTATCTGAAATTTGCTATCTTAGCTCGTGATATGTTAACGCTTCGCATGCTACGCATCATCGATTTCACCGCAGCAAAATCAGCAGCAGCAGCAGCAACAACAGCAATGCCGGCAGATACGCCGCAGAAGTAATCGAGACTTATCGCCAAATCGATAGAGATCAGACTGTCAAGCAGAACCGCTATGTCAAGCATAATCGTGGTCGCGATACCAGTAGTACCACCGCCGCCGCTGCCGCTACCGCCAGCAGAACGAAATATACATATCACAATATTAATTACTAGGAGCAGCAGCAGCAGCAACAACAACAACAACGATAACGGTCCTAGTGGCCGAAATCGTATTAAAATCAGAACTCATAACGATGAGACAATCATCAAAACAATCGTACGAGACGCAGTGGCCCATCTAAAAGTAGTAGTAGTAGTTTGATCTGAAATATCGTGGACAAACACAATCAATCAACTCCTCTTCGATGTAAACAAGACTAATCTAGACAGTAGGAAACCAAACCAAGTAATGCCGAGTAGTAGTGTTTCCTGGAGGAGGGTGCAGCGACAATTTTTGTTTAGATAAACGTACCCAACGGATGCACATCAACAATCGAAAATGTCCGGCTCACTATGTGAACAGGCCGTGTGATTATTGTTGTACAGCCACGAAGTTATTCAACCACAGTAGGAGAATAGGTCTATAGGATGATTGGTAAACATCAACACATCGAGGTGTGTTGATGTTTATGACGTCTGACAACCTGACGACCAGACGAACCCATAGTAATGGCGCAAGTTCTTCCTCAGCCCTCTATACAAGCAGGTGGAACCTGTCATGATTTAACCGACTCTCGGAACGTCTTGTCCGTAGAAAAACAGCCAAGCAAGTCAAGGAAAATAGAGATGCACGGCGACGAACTATAGAGATGCGTATACACTTGAACTATTTTTTTAGGACGGAGCATCAGCTCTCATTTATATATATATATATATTGTGTGCACGTGTACTGATCCGTTCGCGGTAACCGTCTCTCTGTAAGGCGAATCGTCAAAACAGCGACAATGTACCACCGTAAGCGATTTGAGCAAACGGTATATATTTATACCTAAATCGTGTCCTGTTGACTACGTTGTCTTCGATGACAGAGCGATATCAAAAACACAATGCGAGAGCACAAAGAACTAGTGTCACCTGATACTGGCTGGTAGCAGGGGCGTCGCTATAAACAGCTAAACAAATTGCCAGATGAAACCGATTAAGTATACATAGAGCACACAGGGCATCGAAAGAACCCAGAAGAAGGAGAAATCGGTACGAAGCATGAAAAGGCTAAAACGTCGTGTCTCCCCGTTTCGTCGACTTGCCGGCAGGGATTCTACACCCGCGCTCCGTAGGCCAAAATCATCTATGTCGATCTATCGTCATATTTCAATTATCGTTAAAGTTCCGTCCTTGCCATAAGCGTTTTTGATTCGAGGGCAGAGATTCATCTATGCCCGACATCACGCGGAGTTTTGCGTGGGAGAATGGCTTGAAGCCCTGTGGAGTTGACAAGCGAGCCCGATTAATACATACGCATATTAACGTTGCTTACAGAGATGCAGCTTCACAGGCATTTCACAACTAGCTGGTTCATCGGGAGGAGAAAGTAATAGGAATAATGGAATCAGTTTTGACCGACAGTAAGACCACTATGGGCTATCAGTTATGCTCACCAAAGCTGCAAAGGTAGCCCATGCATGTGTTTCATAATGACTCATCCCTCTGATTCTTGCCACGCGATCTATTACAACACAAGCCAACTCGCAACCTATTTGGCGAGTAGTAGCATTCGAGTATGCAGATCCCAAAAATGCAATGGTATCCGAGTGAATCCCAAAAACCGAATGATCGACACTACACGAGCAAAACAGCATGGCCGTGATTACTGTATGCAAGGATCGCACACATACGACGTTTTTAATCTTGACGAGACTGGTGTCTCCTGGGACATTGCAAGAAAAACGTACAGCCCCACGATTAGTATCCCAATCACAGATACAACAACAGCAACAACGAACAGGAACACAGTTCGGCTGGAACTTGAATTACGGATCCTCGTTGTAATTCTTACAAAAGAAGGCTGCTTGATTTCGCGGGAAAATAGACACCAATTATCGTAAATGAGACGGGAATCTCATGGTTCCAGTGAGAATACGGTTGTTCATGAATTATACGACGCAGAGATGGGGTAGATGATCACAATGAATGCTTTAATATAAATATATATATATATATATATATATATATATACATACATATATATATATATATATTTTTTTAAATAGAATATCATATTTTAGAAAAGTTCTTCTTTTAGGAGTACGTATACTTAAAACAATACAGATACGATCATACTAATTGTAGCACACACACTTTTATGTGATAATAAAGGTGATTTTATGTTATGTTTCATACATATGTATGTATATACTCGTATATACGTGCACCTCTAATTATACATTTATATCTTTATATATTGTTGACAACAGCAATAATAGTGTTTAAAAAGATACATACCAGATATATATACACACAAATATATATATATATATATATATACATACATGCATATAAATCTGTATGTATCTTTTTACGCACTATTGCCTGTCGTCAACCATGAACCGAAGCGTACCCTAGTGTACGGGGAGGGGGGGGGGGGGGTAGAAGAGGGGCAAGCGGAACGCTGAGATCGCAGATACGAGCGTTTAAGTCACTAGCCTTCTGCTCTGTGTGCTTCTACGTCTCGAGTCCGTGCAGCTCTCTATTTCTCTTTCTCTCTCTCTCTCTCTATGTATCTCTCCTTATCTCTCTGCTTCTCCTTCTCTGCTCTCTCCCTGCCGTGTCTGTCTCTCGTTTCCATCTCGTTCACTGTAGACTATAATAGCCTTCTTCTGTCGGCAGTGGCAGGTGAGGTAGACAGGTCAAATAAAAAGCGACGCTGTCGCTAGAAGACCACCGCTGGCGCCGCCGCCTTGGAAATAAAATCCGAAGAGCAGCAAGCATAGAGGTGGTGGTGGTGGCAGAAGCAGCAGCAGCGGGAGTGAGAGCAGCCTCGAGTACAACCATCGGTCGCCACAGCACGTCAAGTCACTGAATGATGTAGCCAGCCACAGTCCCCGCAGACGATCTTCTTCGGATCCCCTCTACTACTCAGCTGCCCTATTCCCGCCTATTCTTCTTCTTCGGTCGCTGCTGCTGCTGCCGCCTCTACCCCCAGAGCGTCCGGGGGTGTCTACGGCGCAGCGACTGGTGGGGATGATGCAACGGGATGCAACGAGAACTGGAGGGCAAAGGGGCAAGGAGGGGGGGGGGGGGGGGCGTAGGGTGATGGGCCGCCTTCGTTGTATCCCTGGGCTCCTGGGTCGTTTTCCCGTGTTCTTTTCTACCCACCTACTTAGCTACCAGGCTACCTGGCTGGCCTACCTTTCTTCTTTTCCTGCTGTTTTCTCTATAAGGCCTGTATACACTACTACATTGGCCTGTATATATAGGGCCAAGCTCGCTACGATGAAGTAGGCTTGGGCGGCCTGCTATAGCCTACGGAACTGACATGGGGGGTGGCCGCCCAGGTTGCCCATGCCGTTGCCACAGCAGCAGCAGCAGCAAGACAACCAACAACAGCAGCAGCTGCGGCAGCATCAACGATCGGATGCCGCAACCCCTTAGACGGCAGACCTCCGACCGACAGGCAACGACGAATCGACAGGCGGCGGTCCTAAGCGAATTAGGTCGGACGCGCTCGTCTTCTTTCCAGTGTGCCAGCAGGGGGAACATATGAACGTTGAGAGATTGAGATGCTACGGCGGGTTGGGTACCTGCTTCCGTCGTCGTCGTCGTCGAAGGCGTCGAGCTTCTTGTTGGCGTTGTTGTTGCTGCAGCAGCTGTCTCTGTTGTTGTTGTCGTCGTTGTTGCTGTTGTTTCTTCAGCTGCTTCGGATGCTGTGTCGTTGGTTCTGCTGCTGCTGCTGTTGTTGTCGTCGACACGTGTGCACGTACAGCAGTAGCCGTAATAGTTGTTGTGGTAGTGGAAACATTAAAGACGGATAGAGAAAGGAAGAGATAACGATAGATAGACAGAAGGGGAGCGAGAGGGAAGGAGGAGATCGAAATCAAGCGATAAAAAGAGATAAAACGACAGACAGTGGAGAAAAGCGTCGGATAGGCGAGCAGCACGAGAGAAGAGAACCTCAACTTCATTTCAGCCGTTTGCCCGTGCTCAAGTCGTCTACCGTCAAAGCGGCACGCACGGCGACGATGAACAGTGTGTGGCCAGGTTGTGCCGAAGATCCCGGCCCAAGGCGCACGACTCGAACGAAACCCTCGAGGGTGCAACCAAAGTCAAAAGCACGCAAACCGTAATGAAGACGACTACGAAGCAGCCGAAATAGGCGTAGTACACATGGCAGTAGTAAAATTAGTAGTAGTAGTAGTAGTAGTTGTAGCAGTCGAGCCCGGTGACGTGGTGGCTTAGGTCTGCGTCTCGCAACCGGAGGAGACACATAGGTGCGCGGGTTCGGGCCCCACCGTTGCACATTTGTATTTATGGGGGTCCGTCTATGAATCAATGTGAAAAACAGTTCCGCGGACGTTAAATCTTGGCTGAGGATCAGCCCGAAAACTTTACTTTTTAGTAGTAGCAGCAGCAGCAGTATTTTTTGTTTGTTCTGGGAGGTTTCGGGAATGCATGATGCAGCAGCAGTATTAGCAGCATTGTAGTAGTGGTAGTAGTAGTAGTAGTAGTAGTAGCCTAGTAGACGGATATGGAGAAAGAGATATACTACTTCCTCGACATTCGTACGCACTAGCACTAAAGTTGCTAGAGCAACGATAGCAACAACAACAATAACAACAACAACAACGTCAGCAACACCGAAAACGACGACGACATAAGAGACGCTGGTTGGCTGGCCATTATAGGTTGTTTGTTAACTTCGTCAGCTTATTCCGCCATTTCCCGGTGTCCTGCCCGCAACGCTTGCATAGACCCACCCGTGTTTGCGCCTACGGTTTGTGGTTAACCAGCGGTTTGGCGGCTTTGTATGCCCTGCTGGGTAGCGGCCTTCCCGTGTGTTTAGGGCGCAAAAACGCCTGCAAGGTAAATCCGTTGCAAGATTGCGTCGTAGGTCAAAGGAGGAGGGGCTAGGTAGGAGGAGACGACGGCGCCGTTACCGCAACCAGCACCGGGTGGCTGCCGGCTGACATCACTGTTTTCCGTCCTAAGTACTTTCGCCATCCATCGGTCGCGCGGTCGGTTCGCAATGCTGTATTCGATTAAGTTAGGGCAACACATTGTTCCTCACAAGCGGCATCGTCACAAACAATAAGCCTACTCATATGGAGAATGTTCTCGACTCGCTCACCGGCCCTCCACGAACATCCACGCTGTGTACCTTATTCGAGCTCAGTGCTTCCCCTCTACCCCCCCCCCCCCCCCCGCCGCCACCAGTGCAAAAAGTTATCAGCCAAAAGAACATAGGAAAATGCTAACAAGCGCAGAGCTTTCTGCCATTGTATTTATATGCAATATATATATATATGTATATATATAATGCAAGTTAATCCCGCTATTCTTAATTACATAAATACATATCATGCCTTGCTTATGGTTGCCTCGAATGCAGTAATCAGTATAGGATTACCAAAGTAGCATGTCGTCTAACAATATTACAGTGCAAAAAAATCCTTTCGGGGCTGACTCTTAGCCAAGGTTTTACGTCCATGGGACTGCTTTGTCATTTCTTCATAGACGGATTCCCATAAATACAAATGTGCAACGGTGGGGCTCAAACCCGCGCACCTATGTGTCTCCTCCGGTCGCGATGCGCAGACGCCACCACGCCACCGGGCTCGACAATATTACAGTGCAAGCCTTTAGCTATCTGACTTTTTAACAGCACGGGCTTATTCTGTAAATGTTTGCTCTTCCGCAGCATATTAAACGGCTAATATATATATATATATATATATATATATCTATATAATATATATATATATATTTATATATATATATATATATATATATAATACATATATATATATATATATATATATTATATATAAACTCTCACCTTAAGCTCACACCTGACAATGTAAAGAACGATGTACCTAAAAGGCCGAAAGTGGACAAAAGGGGCGAAGTACTTCAGGGTCATTTTTGACACAAGTCTTACGCAATCGGCGCATGTAAAGCATGTGACTCATAAAGTGAAAAGAGTCTCCCTGAGCCTAGCGCGTATTCTACCGAAGGCTGGTGGAGTGTCGGAAGCCAAAAGAAGACGCTGTTAGGTGCGATGGCCAAATCAACGGTGTTGTATGCTGTAATGCTGAGCGGACTGGCCCTAGGGGTATCGACGCACCCACTCAGACCGCGGTTAAACTTGGCATTGCTCTCGTCCATCTAGACAAACCACACAGTGGTACGTGAGGACAAGATGCAGAAGAAACTGCATGAAGGCGGACGCGTCTCACGTGGTGCTGAGGTAATGTCAGAGCAATACCGAGCCAAGGGAAGAGGTGGGGTAATGTGGGTTTAGTGGAGTTGTGTGTCCCACACTAGTCACGCTAGCTGCTCGTAGCGTGTGCGAATTAATGAATTTAATTCCCGGAAACCTCTCAAAAAACATAAGGGTAAATTTTATAAGCTGCGATTCCAGTTCCAGAGGTCTACAAGTGATAGCGGTGAATTGAGCTCAATATCAATGACGACGCCACTGGACCTCAGAATAAGACGCATCCAGCCTGACAGTGTATATATATATATATATATACGTGCCGTGTGGCTGACGCACAACGACGTGGAAAAGGATGAAAAATACATACACAAACTTGACAAAGTCTGTACTGGCAGTGTGTCGAGTGGAGTCGTACATTCCGTCCCAGCACTTTACTCTGCTGTATGGGATGAGGGGTGGCGAGCTATCCAGCCACACGGGCACGTGATGTTGCAATCCCAGTACACCCTTTTGTGCGCAGCGAGAGCAGTTGCCACCGCAGACACTGTATGTATCGTCATCCCTTACTTAAGAGAGTTTAGCTGATTTAGTTTAGCGGACTTTTCCGCTCGCTTGCTTGCTCACGACATTCGTGGCCATCGTGGGCGGCAAAGGCAGGAGCAACGGCGGCGACGGGGGTGGCGGTGGCACGTTTCTTTGCTACACAATTATCTTCATCACGTCACGCTAAATATAATTGACGTCAATCGTCCCCGTGTCGTCACGTCACCTCATAATCAGCAGCAGCAGCAGCATCATCATCATCTCCACCCCCACCACCACCCCCCACCACCATCGTCATCATTATGATCGTCGTCGCCGTCGTGGTCGTTGTCTACCCCACTACCACGACTACCATCATCTACTGCTGTAAGTATACAGCTGTCATTCGATTGTGCCCCCAATACGAATAGTACGAGTAGTGGTCGTCATAGTAGCGTCGCAGTAGCGACGATATTAGGCTTCTATCGTTGGACGATTCTTGCACTCTGACCAGAGAGCAACATTGCTCCCCAGAGGGAAGCAAAGGCGACGTCGACGGCAGCGGCAGAGGCAACAGCAGCAGCACCAACATCCTCAATGCGGTAAGCGGTGGGCGCCCTCCATGTCCGCCCGGTCGTCCACATTACATCACTCCACTAGCAGCACCACCCCCACCACCACCACCACCACGACGACCACCACTACGGCCATGCGGAGAACCCTCGACACATCACCGAGGCCGAACCCGGTCTGAGCCCGCTCCCCCACAGTTCACAGGCTGCCCCGCGGCTGGCCTACACAGGCTGCCCTTGGTGCAGGCGTCCGTCGCCGCCTGTCGATCCATCCGTAGTAGTAATAGTTGTACTAGGTCTACCCTAGGTCTGGGTATCTGTCTGTCGCCGTCGCTGGTTCGACTCGAGCAACTCGACCCTTCGGGGGCTCGCAGCTGCTACTGCTGCTGCCGCTGCTGCTGTGACGGCCCGCGCTAGACGAGTGGGTCAACGACGCTCGATTTCATCTATGTCCCGTATCGCTAGCGTATTCCTGCTTCCCTGCTCCAGCTGCTGCTGCTGCTGCTGCCTTCTTCCTCCTGACTGAGTGACTGGTCGGCTGCTGACCGACCTGCCGACCAGTTCTCGTTGGTTTCATGCCCCTCTCGCGTCAGGCCGAAGGCGACGGCATCAGTAGCAATACGAGCAGCAATAGTAGTTGTGTAGTCGTCCACGCCGTAGCAGCAGCAACCACCTCCACGGCCCCCACCACCACCACTACCTCCTTCTTCTTCTTTTTCCTGCTCCTCCTCCTCCTCCTGCTTCTCCTTATTCCATACATTTACCCTTGTGACCCCAGTCCCGCCCCATTTTCGTCCCATCTGTTCTCTTGGAACCCCCGGCTGCTAGAAGCCATCACTGTGTCGCAGTAGCAGCGGACGCGGCAGCCGGTAGATTGCGACCAGGACAGTCAGCCAGTGGTCCTGGACGCTTGGTCCGACACCAACGGCCGACCGGCCGACGGACCAACCAACCGAGCCACGAGCACCGACCGATCGACAGACAAGACCCTCATCACTACCACTGCTATTGCGACCAGCACGCATTAGCTTCGCCCTGTCTTCCCTTCTTGCCGGCCTAGTAATAGGGACATAGATAGATATATGGAAGCCGGTCAACTGGCCAACTAACTAGGAAGATTCTTTCCGATCCGCCTAATCTTCTCCTTGGGCCGCCGTCACCGTCATCCTTAAAGCGCCAACGAAGCCTCCGAGGGGCATTTATCCGGCATACCCCACAGATCCCGAGCTCCTACTCCCCTTTCAGGCACGCACGCATGCACACACACACACGCCCATACAGACATGTAGCAACGCATACCGCCAGCTCGTTTAGTACTCTTTCTTTCTCCTGCACGCCGCCTCGCTCGTCTCCTCGATGACTCCTCTGCTCCTTCCAGCTCAAGTCTTGTTGGGGTCGTAGTTTCATTTTTGGCTAGTCGCGGTCGTCATCCTCTGAGTTCGTGTGCTGCCATAACCCATCGCTGCTGCTGTGCAGCTTCTGTCGGTGTCGCTGCCTGTCTCATCGGCGTCGTCGTCGTCGTCATCGTATTCGTCTCTATCTTTTCCATTCTTCCTCCTGTCCAACACGGGAAAAGGAAAATGTCACTTCCTGTCCTTCCTGTTCGAAGCGTATGTCGAGATCTTCGAAGAGACTAAGAAGAAAGAGAAAGAGGAAGAAAAAGAGACAGGCCTGTCGAGATGCCGCCGTCGCTGCCGCCCAGCCAAAGCCGTGCGCAAGTTACATCGTCCACGGCATGCCTTATCCACCAGCGGCCACCGTCCGTTCGAAAGGCATGCACCCCTCTAGGTAGTCGATCCGCCGAACCCTGCCATTTTGAAGGCAGGTTCTTCAGTCGTCAGGGGCTCATTCCATGTGTCTGTGTGTACCGAGAATGCACCGTGTGCGGCCGAGGGCCAACACCGCCGAGAGCGGTATCGTGTGCCAAGCAGCGTGGACTTCCCGCTAACACAGCGGGGTTCTCCACACTCGGTTGCTCGCTCATCCAGACCCACACCCCTCTTCCATCGGCTGCTGTACACCTTCGCAGGCGCTACATCGTACTAAGACACGCGAGGCGCCCAGTCCACGCGGGTTTCCGTGCACATCCAGCTCGCGACCGTTTCCCGCCCAGACATCACCTAGATTGCCGATCTCTATGTATTGGCGAACCATCCCGTCGTTTTTTTTGCCTCTGGTTGTGGTTGACTTGCTGACTAGCTGAAGGCCGCAAGAGGTAACGGCAAAACACGCACACAACTCCTCACCTGCTCGTTCAAGAAGCCTCACATGCGCGCCCCGTATCCACATCACAAGCCGCTGCTCACACTATTGATGATGATGATGGTGATTGCATGTTGTTACTGTTACTGCGACGTTTGCTTACACATTAATACTACGCACACGTGGAGACAAGTAGTGCATCACGCATACTAATATATATATATATATATATATATATATATATATATTTATACAGGCAGGCTAAGATAATGTCATCATTTTTGTGTCGCGTTTCCGCAGTTAATCGTTACATGTGCACTGGTTGTGCTGCATGCTGGCGCTCATGATGAGGACGGCGCCCGACAAGAGCCCGAAGCACTACAATGCGGCCGCGATCCATACGGCGAACCTCATGACGATCCTATCTATAACAATCAGCAGTAGTAGTAGTAGTAGTGGCAGCGGCGGTGGCGGTGGTGGCAAAGGCATCGCCTATGATGGTCGTCATCATCACCGTCGTTATGTTATACGACGTGGTTACGCGCGGGGGGGGGGGGGGGGGGGGCTGGCTGGCTTTTGCACCGGCGCGGTGGCTATACCATATAGTAGTGGAAATATCACCAGCACAATCATCATCCGAAGCGCCGAAGAACACTGATCACGAACACCCCCCCGGCGGGACATCCAGGGCACGACAGGGCATGAACGCCAGCTATACGCCGCTGTGGCTGCTCGTTGAGAAGCGCAGGAGAGCAGCAGACACATAGGGTGGGGGCATACTCCTCCCGACTCCTCGCGAAGACCTGGGATCGCGACGCCAGGGGGACACGCGACGAGGTGTCTGTCGCTCCCCAGAGCCGAAGGCAGCGGGGTCCGGTCAGCCGGCGATCGGTTGTACAGCGCACAGTAGTAATGCGCTGGCTGGCCCATGTCGGCAGCCACCAGCTATGACAGCTCCTAGTAGACGCTAGACTCCTCATAATAGGGGCACCCGCTATTAGGCCCTATAATTATTGTCGCGATTGCTGCTTCGTCACTAGTGAATGACTTTTGACGGGGCTGAGATCAGCTAGACAGCGACGACAGTGAGACGGCGGCGACAATAACAACGTTACACGTTACGACCGACATTACGACACTAAACGTTGGTATGGCTTAGAAAATAATCGTAATAGTATTAATCATAATTTAGCTTTATTGCTAGCAATGTAAACGATGGTTATTTTTAATATTTTTATTATTCTTTTTATTCTTACGTTCGAACATGCTGCATCTCTTTTATCAGGACAGGATTTACTCTCCTTAAGCCATCGTAATAAATAACATGAAAATAATTCTACATTGGAGTAAACAGTTGTTCTCTGGCGAACGTGTTCGACGATCACATGTTGCCTAGCTTGAGGCTAGTCATGAATGTCATTACAGATGTTGCATTTCCCCGTTGTATGCGACAACCGACAGCATCTGACGTAAAAACGCTCATGATTTCAAGTCTTCCGTGGAAAAATGAAGACTTTTGTTTGCACATTGAATCAACCTATGTGCAAGAGGGTCAGAGCCTCCCATCGTATTCGAACGTCAATAGTGGACAACGAAGTCATGTGGATGGCTAACTCCTGACTATTTACTGCACTTGTTAGTGAATGTGTTAGTTTAAATGACAAACCCGATGGTCCGACCAATGAAGACGCTATTGAGTCGGTTTCAATTGCATCTCAGACAAGTATGCCTGGAATACCGGCTGGTTCACCGGCAAATATATGGAAAACCGGCGGATTTCGATTCCCGACCAAATGTGTAGTTTCGAGCGGAGTCTTTTCATGCTAGCTTTCTGTAACTTTACACGGTGACATTGAAGTAGCTTCGCGTATATGTGCGGTGCGCAAAGAGCTCGCACTTATATTGCAAGAATTTAGCTGAACTTCAGCATAAGCTGTCGATGTTGTTGTTGTTTTTGTTGCTGTTATCAACACAGACAGGCGCGCTAGGTTTAGTTTGCTGTTGCTGTTGTTGTTGTTGGGGGTTGTAGTATTATTGATGGTGGTGTTGATCTTGTTGCTGCCAATTATTGTTGTCGCTGTCGACGTTTATATTGTATTATTGTCGACATCGTCAACATTATTGTTGTTGTTGTTGCTGCTGCTGCTGTTGTTATTGCGGCTGTCATATTTGTAAGAGTCGGTATCGCCACAAATACGTCAGAGCAGGGCCGATAATGCGGGTTCATTCGCGTAGCACAAACTACCCTCCCGTTGATTGATCGACCCCCAGCGCCAGTCGATTGGACTGATCGCGTTAAATAGGTACAACAGCTCTACCTCGTCGTCGTCGTCTAATGCCGCAATATTAACAAGAACAACAACAATAATAATATCCATCATCATCGTCAACATCATCACCCCAGTCTTTGTCAAAATCCAATCTATGATGTGAATAAAATTGGAACAAAATAAGAAGCAGCAGTGTTGACAGGAACCATAATAACAACTGCTACGACGACAAAAGCAATGCAAACAACAACAACAACAACAACAACAACAACAACAACAACAACAGCAGCAGCAACAACAACAACAACAACAACAACAAGAACCACAACAGCAACAACAACAGCAACAGCAACAACAACAACAACAACAACAACAACAACAACAACAACAACAACAACAACAACAGTTGTGTCGCTATATGACTCTCCGTTGCTCTAGGCGTTGGCATCGGTGATGTCCACCCGCTAACATCGACGTGCTACGTCTTCATGATGGTAGCTACGATCGTAACGCAAGATCATCATCACCATCATCATCATCACGTCTTCATCATCATCATTCTCGTCGTCGTCATCATCATCATCATTGGCATTCATCACACCATCATCCACGATGGTGGCCGTCACATATGCATTCGCTCCTTCGATCAATTCAGCAATCAAATCAGCAGCAGTAGGAGCTGCCTAACCCGCAGTAATAATACTAATAAATAATAATAATAATAATAATAATAATAATAATAATAATAATAATAATTATTATTATTATTATTATTATTATTATTATTATTATTATTATTATTATTATTATTATTATTATTATTATTATTATTATTATTATTATTATTATTATTATTATTATTATTATTATTATTATTATTATTATATTAATACTCAGGATCAGCAGCAGCAGCAGTGGAAACAGTAGCAACAGTAATCGGCGTCCATCAGTGGCGTTATGTTCGTTGTCGTTGTAGCAGCGGTCCTTAGGCATCTTTGTGACGGTAAATGTCTGTTTGTCTGTATGTAGGTATGTACGTATGCATGTTTGTCCGTCTGCCTGGAGTCTGTTGTCATCAGATGGTAATAGTAGTAGTAGTAGTAGTAGTAGTTTTCCTCCTTCTCGTCATCGTCGTCGTCGTTGTTGTTGTCGTCGTCGGGTTGAGCGATCGTGATGGGGCTCCACATAGGACAAGGATTTCGTCGAAAGTGATCGTTGCCAAACACAATAATTGGATCGCCTTCGCAACAACGGCCGCGCGGACACTGCCGCGGGCAGGCTCAGCATGGGCGGCCGAACCGACCAACCGATTGACCGACGGACTGTCCGGTTCGCCGACGGTGGCCATAAACAACCACACCAAATGGATGACGATGATGATGACGGCAGCGGCGGCGGCCGCCGGATGAAAAAACGTACACATCGTATGTATTGACTGACTGAATGAACGCCCGACAGACATTCGACAAACAGAGTCATACATGGACGGATAGACGGACAGACAGACAGACAAACGTGTGAATACATAGTCAAGCCTAGGTCAGACAATGCTATGTTACAGGCACTCAGGTAACGCAGGTAAAAAAAGAGGCAAAAAAAAAGAAAAAAAAAGAAACTACCGGTGGCCGGTTCGATCCCTATTGTTGATCGAATTTTCTTTGAGCGATGCTCATTGAGAATGGACCAATTAACCATACCGCTGAGTGTCAGCGGCCATGCTGCTGCCACGAGGACTGTTAGGGAAACCCTAGATATATTAACATGTCCGGCCCTCGGTGCATTGAAGATATACCTCAGGTTAAGTTCCAAGCCCGTAGGGGACGGAGGATAGTCTAGAAGTAAAGACAACCTCCTTAAAAACATGTTTGAATTCTAGGTAACGCAGGTAATGAGGAGGGAGTAGGCACGTAATGGGGAGAGGGGGGCGAGGCACGTAATGGAGGGCCATGTGCGCGATGCTCCACACATGTGGAACACGCAAGCTTCTTGTGTTGTCTTCTTTTGTGTTATGTGTATGTGTGACGATTCTTCAAGAACGGTATCTCGTCCCGATCAGATGATGATCACGACCGCGACCTGCTCTGTAAGAACATCAGGCGCGATAGGCTCACATCCAGAAGCAAGTGGATACTTGTGTATTGTGTGGATTGTCAGTTGTGGAGAGCAAAGTAAATAGTGTAAGTACAAACGATAAGAACAATGAGTGATGATGACTTGATGGCTGAACCTCGAACTTCGCCAGATATCTCGCGCACCAAAGTTTGTCCTAAATAGAGACTAAATATACATAGGGTTTTTACATGCTTGATTATATTCATATTTGAAGCGATCTTCATAAGACTCAAGTCACAATAAATTACAATACACATACAAAAATGCGTTATATATATAACTATAATAAATTTTTATAAATATAAAAAAAAGAAATATTTTTTCAAGATTAACCCACACTAACACAAGTGAATTTTAAGCTATTTAAAGTTGTACAGCGGTCCACCACTATACGGGAGCGATCCAGAGAATACAAACGCGGCCTTAGCCGCTAAACGTTGCAAGCCTGCATCTAAATCTAATCGAGCATACACCCTGCTAAGTTCATCCACCACGCCTTGTTTCTGTTTCGTAAATTAGACTTTTAACCTTAAAATGTGAAGAAACGCGAGCAGAGGTTTTCAAAAGTTGTTTTAAGCTTGACCAAAATATTTCTTTAAGACCGTGCTGTATCACTAGAATTGTTGTTGTCGTTGTTGTTGTTAGAAACAACAACAGTCGTTGTTGTTGTCGCCGTAGTATAAAGAAGATAACCACTTAATCAAGTAATAATAAGGCAAATCCGCAATTTAACATATCAAATTACTTGATGCTTCAAAGTTCTAAACTGCCAATGATTAAAGGGACAATTAGTTGTTGTATATGCAAAAGCGAGAAAAGGACCGGCTCGATTAGCGGAGTACTTGCGGTAAATTAAGAAATTAGCACGTTTGTCTCTTGATTCCCCATACTCAAATCTTAAGGCCCAGCAGAAGTGGCAGTTTGCTCGGAACTAATCGCAATGCGCGTGCTACAAAGCAACCCCATGTAGTGTCGCGTATCGATTCAGCCCTTTCGACCAAGTCGATGCTTTGATTGAAATAGCTGCAAGCTTTCCTGGTGCCTCTTCTCTCATGGAGTTGCTCGTTGTTGTTGTTGTTGTTGTTGTTGCTATTGTTGTTGTTGTAGCTGTCCATCATCGACGAAGTGGCAAGCATTCAGTCAACTGATGACCCACTCCATTTATGGCCGATATTCACGCGCTGTGAATCTCGGTGTCAATTCACCCACTCATTTCCTCACTCACTTCAACTTCAACGATTCGCCCGGTCACTCAAGAGGTCAATCTGTTGTTTGTTCCGCATGGCGGTGCCGGCGGTGCCTATGTGCGATGATGACGCCGTCAATGATCCCGTCAAAAGCTCAGTGTTGTGCGAGTGATTCGATTGTTCTTGTTGTCGTCTCAAGTAGTTTGCATTCTTCGCCGCGGCCGCCCGGACACCGTAAACACGCGCCCACATCTGCGACTATGTGTCGAATTGCAGCAAGTCGTGGTAATAGCCGACGAACTCGTGATCGAAATTGAAACATTCAAATATATAAATAAGTAAATAAATAGATAAATACATATATATATATATATATATATATATATATATATATATATATATATATATATATATATATATATATATATATATATATATATATATATATGTGTATCATAGATAATCGCAAAAAAGAAATTGAGAAAGATTAAGCGAAATGTTAACCAGGTTATGAAACTCTTGCGCCCACCCTTGCGCTAACTTGTGTTACGTGTACGTAGCTTACATATGCACATACGGGTACCTAGGTGAGCCACGATGTACAGCCGACATTTCTAAACAAAAACTCCTGGATGGTGTATCGCCGCCGGCTAGACTAGACTCGATTACGTTACTAGTTCGATATGCTGTAATCGCCAGCGGAACGACGAAAAAACGAAATTCTGACTTGAGCAAATTCTACAAAAAAAGGCCAACCACAGAAGGTGGCCGGGCCGATATTGAGAGCAAACTTTGTCGCGTTAATTCATCAATGAATTGTTCGATCGGATCCATTCGATCTGTAGTCGGCTGATTTCGTTGTCCAGTCGAAAGTCGATAGTGACGAACAGCGCGATGAATGTGCGTTGTTTTGTTGCACTTGATGAAACTCCTCAAATAGTATAAATTGCAGGAATCATATATATACGTATCATGATCATATATACACACATAGATATATATATATATATATGGTTGATGTGTATATAGATACAGACATATATATATATATATATATATATATATATATATATATATATATATACATACATACATATAGTCCTTACTATACTGTAGCAACTCAATAGTCTAGATTGACAACATCATCTATACCATGTCATATATATATATATATATATTTACAAATATATATATTTATATATACATATATATAGTCTACCGTCTAAATAACTTGGAACAATCAGCATTTGGGGACCCTTGGCGCTATATGCGCCACTCGTTTTGAAACTGCAAAATGTTCTTTTGATCTTCCTCTACTTTGTCGCCGCTGCTGCTGCTGCCGCTCTTTGCCCTTTGTTGATGTCGAAGACTGGCCAGTGTAATGACAATATGTATAGATAGATGTACGTCTAGATATATATATATAAATATATATATATATATATATATATATATATATATATATATATATATATATATATATATATATATATATATATATATATAAATATATAGCGCTGTATCAATCGACTTATATGCATGCGTCGATTCGTGTTCGTGCGTGAGCCAGCAGTCAAAACACGACCCCTTCCCTCTCTCGCAGGGGTTCGCCGCCATACATACCCCTCGTCTGCCTCGGTTGTGTTTGCCCGCGCGCGCGGGGGCAATATTTTAATGATGGTGGCCCATCATTTGTCCGTCGACATATCTGGCTATCTGCCGTTAGCGTCGCTGTTGCTTCGGCCACTTCGCCGGGGTTCCGGTCGAAGCCCCCCCCCCCCCCCGATACCCTCGGGGGAACAGCGTAAGCGTAAGCGGCAACAGCACCAGTGTCAAGCAACACGTGCGTTGTGAGCAACGGCAACCCAGCCGGACCGGCTTGTGCCTCAATTAGTGAGTCACTCGTCAGTCACTCAGTGCGACAATTTGTAACGATATATATATATATATATATATATATATATATATAATTGAGGCGGTTTTTGATAAACCAATTGCTCTGTTAAGAAACACAGTTTTAATCTTGTCGATAACCTCATTGAGGTTCTCTAATGTTAACTTGGAGGATATCGGTCTAAGGCAATATGTTACTGTGGAAAGGATTTTGCGCTTAAATATACTAATTACAGTCCCACAGTCAAATTGTCGGAGATCCTTCAACACCCTGGTTAAGGAAACCACCTTCACTCTCATTTCAGATACAGGTGGTGTACATCATTGTGAGGGCAGGGACAATTACTGAAATCGCAGCTTTAAGATGTTCGTAAACAATTTGGTCAGGTCCGGCAGACTTTCCATACTTTGTTGTCATGATACCCTGAAGGAACTCTTTTCCTCTGTTAAGTCACTCTACGGATCATCGCTCTCATGCCCTTTCCGGCAAGACACAGTCGCGGGTGGACGTGTTCTAGCCACTCATCGTCGTTAATTAGTGGATTTAACTTTTCAGAGTGTTGTGAAAAAGGAATCCAAGGTCGCTAGAGGCTTTCCCGAACTTTGTGAAGTCGCATTTCGGTTTCATATTGGGCGAGCTTTGTTCTAAGCAGGTATTCAACAGCGAGCTGCCGCCGTTGACCTTTGTACGGTCCACCGAAAGCAGCGCTCATAGGTGTCGAGGCCTTCTAGACGTTTAAACGAAGGACGAAAATAAAGGGCTTGCTCCAGTTTATGCACGTTGATGCACGCCGCGACAGATAAGGATTGCATTTGCTGATCGTGACTACGTTGACTGCAAGATCGAACGTTCTGATGATAAATCTACTAATAATGGTAAATAAACTAGCATATATTTATATATGGCGAATATAGAAAAACAACAATCTCTTTTCTCGAGGTTAGTTAGCGTCCGCCCCATTGGACGATAAAATGCAGCGATCGCCGATGCGTTCGAGACAATTAGAATCGCGTAGTACTAACGTATTCCAGCGAGCAGAACCAGCAGCAGCAGCATTCGTCCTTCTCCTGGTGATACACACGAGAGTCGAACATACTAGGTGACGGTGCTTCCTGTAGAGGTACACGATATTTGCATCCGCAACCTTTTCTACGGCTTCTATTCGCCTACCTTGCCATGCCATTCCCTGCAGGAATTGCTGAAAAGACTCAGTCATTTCAGTCTGATTCCAAGGGTTTCCACTGCTCCAGGCTTGCACCAGCCTACTAGCGGGTACACAAATCAAACGGCTCCGTGCCGAACGCGACAAGCAGACAACCCCTTCACGCACACTGAAAAGCTATACGAGTTTCGAGTTATGTGCAAACTTGCCACCCTAGGAGATTTCCACTAGATTCTAGCAGGGACAAACACTCAACATTGGCACAATTTTTCTAGGCTAAATCAAAAGGCAAAAAAAAAAAGACATTGCAACACACAGGAACAGCCTTCGAACATACGTCTATGACTTCCATGCAATCACAAAAGTTATCGGTGTCTGACACAGTTGTCAGCGCCGCAATGTGCTGCGATAATATATATATATAAATATGTATAAAGGTCGTCCCGATATATATTGAAGCCGCAGGCCCAAATATGGAAAGGAGTTGACAAACTCTAGCACTCTACAGTGGCCACTACCGATTACGATTTTATCTGCCGCTACCAGCCGACCGTCTCGGTGCGTGCGACACTTCGTCGCACCGTTTAGGTAGACTCCAGTTTTCCAGTTTCGCCGACAATACGATGCGGGTGTGCAACCAAGGTCGCGGGGTGCAACCACGACGACCCCATCCACATACATTATGATAAGAGCATTTCGAAACTCTTCCCGCACACTTGGCGGGCTAGGACAGACTATACGTAGGGCCAGTGCGAGGCAGCTGACCATAGGGTGGGGGTCCCTGTGGGGTAATTATGACATTGTAACAATGTAACCGAAGCGAAGAGGAATCGCAATCACGCAAGTTAAGAAACGTAGCGTAGTCAAACGAACCTCCTGATTACCGCACGGCGAATGTCGATATATATATATATATATATATTTATACATGTGTGAATATATATATATATATATGTATATATATATATATATATATATATATATATATATATATATATATATATATATACGCTTACATGGTTGCTAATCATGTCGCGCAATCACGGTTAACACCTCTGTACGAATAAGGCCCGCGCGCGTATATTTACTAAGTGTTGTTCGGGCTGCAATTGTCTTGCCTCTATTGCGACTATTTGTCCGTGAAGCTAGATCACTGCAGCTAACGCGCAGATATCCGTACATTAACAACGACAACGGCAGCATGAGCAATAATAAGCCAGTGCTCTAAAAGACCCATTGTAGTCATTCATCTTTAGTCGATCATCATAGTCAATAGCGATAGAGGCATTACTATTGCCGTCTCCTCGCACAGCAAGCATTAAAGGGTTTCGGTGCTAATAACGAATGGTTCGAATAGGAATCATGGTTGATGTTGTTGCCGGTGCTGCTGCTGCACAATTTAAGAAGAAGGAGTGAAGCAAAAATAGATCAAGTCAACGAGAAATTACTCCAAGAAAAAGCTCCTTTTAAATTAAAAAAAAAATCGGCCAGATTTTATTTGGCCTATTGGTTACAGATATGGTTGGCTCCGTTGGTAAAGAATAGTGCAGGCACTCAACTAGAAGCGAAAATCTCGGCCACAGAAGCTTGACCGTCTTATCACAACAAGGTTGGGTCAAATAAACCTACGCTCGTGGGGCCGGGCTAGTTTCCCCCCAGTGGAAAACCCAAATGCAGTGCTAAAAGAATTCGGTACCCATGTCACAAAGGAGCATATGCATTCACTGAACTAATTCGAGCGGATGCACCGGTCATCGCATGTCCGTCGAGGTTGACTCGACGCTGGGGTCTCAGTGAAGTCGAGTTTGGCCAGAAGCTTAAAATGTCAGTGGGCTTGTCAAATACAATTAAATACATTCAATTGCATTTGAAGAGAATGACCGCGACGGGTGAAAAAGCAAAATAGGCCTTATGGGTATCGGCCTTTAATTCGTTACACGCTTATAATGAATTTAATATCTATGCATATTGACGAGATGAGATTATATGCATGAACACAAGACCTCAACGCGACGTTCACTTTAATGAACTGCCGTTTGAGCTCGTAACATTCGCAGGGTGTGGGCGGGCGCTGGACTCTCGAAAAGCTACGCTAAGTAAGTAATGCAATATGATGATATAAATAGACATGATTAGCTAATCACCCGGTTACCAATCCTGATGTCAATCAGCGGTGTAGAGTGTCATTTATTCACATATGTATCATATATGTATACATACATGCATGGCACTGTTGTCGGCGGCTTGCTATTCGAGTGGGTAGCCATTGCAGCATGTCTGCGTGCGCCTACCTGGGTGACCTGTAGACTGTCGTCATCATTATCAAATCCTCGCACCGCACAATGGCAACTTCATTTCATCCTTATAATTACCACAATCACCATCAACATCGACAAGCCTTCACCTGCAGCACGTGAGGTTACCTATGCTCAACTCTCTCTCTCTCTCCTCGCTTTCGGTAGAGAACAAGGTCGAGACCTTATACGGCCCCCTCTAAGAGTGTGCTCTCAAGATGCTTCGCATTCGACGAATGGTTGGTCGAGTGGGCGCGAAACCAACAATAATAACAACAACAAGAGTCCGAACGATACAACCGATTACGACGTCCTCCAACGCGATCTGTGAAGTCTGTACGCTCAAGTGAAGGACAGCTATCTGTTCGAAAAACCGACTTCGATTTGAATCTCCCTTGCTCGCTTTCCATCTCTCCCTGTCGCACGCGCGTTCTTCTTTGAAATGTCTGTGTACCCCTTGTGCTTGGTCGGTCAACGAGTGTCAATCGCTGTTGACAAGGACTCATAGGACTCCATTATTCGGGAGATGCAGTGTTTCCAATTCCATTTTAGCAGCACCGCGTGCATACATATGTATCGTATATCGGTGTACATATATCGAGCAGAGGTCGACGTACCCCCCGTCACGCCTTTTACGCTTAACTTTAACGATGGCTATTACGATGTGTTGATGGTGTGTTTGGTTATAATGCTGACCATGGCGAAGAAAACAATTAAACAGCAGAATTATAGTTTTATTTTCTTTAGTTATGAATGTGTGTGTCCGCTGACGGATATCAGGAGAAACATTTAGCCAAGTTCAAAACTACTGGTAGTCTACATATATCTGTCGTGGTTGCCAACCTCCCCGTGACTCATCGAGCCCAGAGCCCAAGCCAACTAATTTTCATTGAATTGAGTACGCATAGGCGAATATCGTATTATAACGACATACGCGTTGTGTACGTTAAGATTGTCGAGCCCGGTAGAGGCGTGGTGGGTGCATTCGCGTGCGCCTTGCGACCTGAGGAGACACAAATGTGCGCAGGTTCAATCCCCACCGTTGCACATCTGTATTTATTCGAATCCGTTTTATGAAGCAATCCGAGAGCGGCTTTGTGGACGTTTAATGTTGGCTAAGACTCCGCCCGAAGAAAACTACCTTTATACGCTGAGATTCGTCCAATAGCCATAACCAATTGCAAGGGTCGGAAAGCCACCCCTCGACAAGATACGACATTCGAGCATAATAAAAGCTTTGAATTGCTGAATAGTATCTATGTAAACGCAGTATACATATATTACTTTCATTTTTGAGCAGCAGGAACAAAAGTAATCATAACAATGGCCATACGAAAGATTAACCATACGATGTGTTACAGTAATAGTGGTGTCAGCAACAGCAACAACAACAACAACAACAATAGCGACAGTTAGCAACATGTCGCAGATCGAATATCTCTGCACTCGAGTGGAGAGTTTTGGATATACAAGCCGCTTGTCGACGACAACGACATCAACAACAATAACAACAACGCCAAAAACAACAACCACCACAACAACAACCTAAATGCCAACAACAGCAACAACGATACGAACAACAATGCATATGTGTAGCTAAGCACTTCGACTTCAACAACATGAAGCGTCTCGCTTCGCAACGGCGGATCACCGACGACGAGTGTGCGTGTTCCCTTATCAAAGCGGCTGTTACTGGCGGTACCATCATCCTCATCACACTAGTTTTTTCTTCATTTCGCTAAGTTTACGTAACAGACGTTTGTCGTTGTTGAATAAGCGACTCATGAAGTGCACGATGAAGATGACTACCGACGTGACGTTGGCGTGACTGACCAGCAACAGTCGGATTTAAGTTGTTCACCCTGTTTTGACTCTTTTCCCCTCATATTAGCATTCTCTCTCTCTATAGATATATATATATATATATATAATATAGATATATATTTATATATATATATATATATATATATATATATCTCGTCCTCCTTCAACCTTTCAATGTTTCGCTATCTGTGTGTTGGCGATCGGATACCTTGTCGACGATGAACTTCTACTTCAATCGCAACCGCATGTCTTTGCCCAGTCAACGTGAAGCGAGCGAGCGAGCGAGCCAGGCAAGCAAGCAAGCGAGGATCTTTAGCTCCACAACAACCTCGGTTCAGTTCGGGTCCGTTGTGTTTGCCGGTTTCGGTCAGCCACCGTTGCCGCTGGCCTGACCTGCTCTGCTTAGCTGCCGCACGCACGGCCAGACCAATTGGCCAATTGGCCGGCCGCACGATGAATGAAATTGAAAGACATCTATCTATCTATCTACGAATGGCCAACTACTTGTCTCGTCGACAACGACACTTTCCGTCCTCCAACTTTGTCCTTTCCTCCTCGTTTTCTCCGGATGTTGCAGCTGTCGTCATTATTCTCGTCATGATCATCATCAGCATCAGCCGCATCATCATCATGACGATGTCAGCTTAGCTGACGATTTCCGACTCTTTAGATCGGAAACGAGCAAAAGCGAGAAAGCAAAATTTGTCGCGTGACTGTTCTAAAAAATAATAGCAACACCAACAACAACAACACACCACCCACAATACCAACAGTAGCAACAGCAACAATAACTATAACAACACTACGATGATTTAATGTTAACAATCACAACATCAACAACAATGGCAACCATAAGTGAACCAGCAACAACAACAACGACAACAACAACAACACCTACATTAACGACGAGAGCAACGATTGCTATAACAGCAACACACATATCAACAACAACAACAAAAACAGCTGCAACAACAACAACAACAACAACAAGAGCAGCAACAACAACAACAGCTGCAACAACAACAAGAGCAGCAACAACAATAGCAACCTCTAAAAGAATTGTCAACACCGCCGCTGCCACTTGAGGCACGTTTGCAGTGTTCGTCTCTCTTTTGCTGTCAATCGATCAATGATTCTGTCGAGCAAATTTGTTGGCTGAGAGTCAGCCCGAAAAAAAGCTTCAGCAGTGGACATATAGATGGAGAGACGGGCGGGGGCAAGCAAAAAAAGAAAGAAAGCATGCAACAATCTCTCGGAGTTGGCAGAAAATGTCGGTCCCTCGACACACTATCCTTATCATCATCATCATCATCATTCCGCCCATCATAATCATAATTCCTTCCATCATCATCATCATCATCACCATCATCCTTCCCATCATTATTTTCGACATCACCATAATCATACTTAATCTCTTTCTTGGTCGTTTTCTTGTCGTTGTCCGAGTCTGCTCCGAGCTCTCTGCTGAGAGACTGATCGACGGACAGGTGGGCCGCCCCTGCCAGCCAATCAACCAAGCAAGTCCGGAGCTCATGATGAGTTTCATGATCATTATAGCGCATCATCAACGCCATCAGCCCCATCAGTCACTATCATCATCATCATCTCCAGCAATATTGCGATCATCATCATCATCATCAGTACCATCACCACCGCTACACCTTGATTTCTTCTTGATTTTCTCCTTTTCCTCCTCTACCTGCTTCTCCACCTGCTTCTCCACCTGCTTTTTTCTGCTTGTTGTTCGCTTGCTTTCTTTTGTCTTTTGGTTCTTCTACCTGTCCATCGTCGTGATGATCACTATCACTTTCCTCAGTATTGCCTAGTATATGCTGTCGTTATCTTAGTAGCAATAATAGTAACAATGTTAGTTGTATCAATATTGTTGTTGTTGTTGTTGTTGTTGTGTCCGCTAACTGTGTGGTCGAGCCGACGGCTACCTGTGTCCGTCTACGTACGGGCAGTTCCTATTCGTTAGCAGCAGCAGAAGCACCCACATCACCAGCAGCAGCAGCAACAACAGCCATTTCTTAACTTTCAACTATCGGATCCATTATGGTAGTCGACCATCAGCGTCAACATCACCATCATCATACTCATCATCAGCAGCATTACCAGCAGCAGCAGCGATAACAACAACAACAAC
>QVRM01004053.1:0-65000 GCA_003439945.1 Dermanyssus gallinae | reverse complement strand
AGAAGAGAACAGAAGAAGAAGGCGACGTCAAGCATACGCTCGAAATGTGCATGGCGTTTACCGCCGACGTGCAGGGAGCAGCTGGCGCGGCTCTTTGAATGGAAACGCCCCGTTTTAGAGACAAACGAATGGCGCAAGCATGCACGCAGGCAGAAGCGTCTGCCATAGTAGTCGTCGCGCCGTAGAACGTGGAAGAGGTCAGACAGCTATTTGTCTTTTCTGCCATGTGGCTAGCTTTCTCCTACTTCTTCGCCAAGAAGTGGCTTAAGGAAAACCGAGCAGACAGTTTGGTAGATCGCCCAGTTCGAGAGGAAGAGACAGAGAGAGAGAGATTGCAAAAGCGAGAGGAATCCAGAAAGAGAGAGAGGTAGAGAGAAACAAATGTGAAGAAATAATGAAATGAGGGAGTGAGAGGAAGAGAGAACAGAGGCGGCGACACGAGGACGAAGACTACGAGCCGCGTGGCCACTTCAACGCAATCAGCATCAGCGGTACAGCGACGTCTGGCCTCATCTCGCCTCCCTTCGGCGCCCCTCCAAACGACAAACCCTTTATCTCTGTGTTTGTCCACAATCTTCATTCTCTCTAGTCCCTCCCACCCTGCCATCTCTTTTGCTCGTCATCTACACTGTGTTTTGTCTGCGCGACTTGTGTTTCTCTAAACGGCACTAACCTACACCGACAGAAGTCTCCTGACATGAGATGACGACAACAACGCCGTCGCAACCGCTTCTGCTGCTGCTGTCGGGAAACAAATTGCTTCCCTTTTGCTCCCGCCCATGTCAGTGCCCCACGCTATCCCATGCTCGTTCATTGCATGCTATTGCATGCTTGATGCTTGACCACGACACCCAGACAAACGCGTTCGTGCCGCCAACCTATATATATATATATATATATATATATATATATATTACATATATTTTGCTATATATAGTAAAGTGCAAACGTAATTAAATCAAGTGCCTATCTATCTATATATGTGTCTAAACATCAACAAATTAACACGTACGCACATGTATCGATGTGATGACGCCTACAAGTATGATATAGTGATTGCACGTTTGGGTCGTCATTGGTGATGCCAAACTGATGAAAAGCAATCCGTGATACCCTGTGGGTGCTCGTTAAAGCTTCATTCTCGTCGTTAACGCTTCACCCTTAATGAGTATAAGCTGAGCGCGAGCACCAGCGCCCAGATGGTTCGGTAGAGGCTTCGCGTTTGCGTTGATTTGACAGGTTTCGCTCTTCATTTTGCAGGCATTTTGTGAGCTGCTGCTGCCGCTGCTAACACCGCCGCTGTCATCGAAAGGGTGGACGCCATTTATAACCAATAGTTTGAAGATACAATAACAATTTGATTTGACTGCAAACAAAACAAAATAATAACACCCATTGCCGTATTTTGCTTTCGGTTCCGTTTGTCAGAACATTTGCAAATCGTCGACTTGCGTCATGATCATTACTGTCATCATTTCATTAGGGAATCGTCCGGCTCTATGACAGGCCATCCTATGAATCTAGATTCAATTTAATAAAGAAAAAATATTTGACTGCAGTTGGTATATTATAATATTACGTATTATTTTTAAGGTGCGAATGTGCAATTTTTTCTGGAAGGTTTCGAGAATGCATGAAGCACATGCGTCACTAGCAGCCTGCGTGATTTCTCCCTACACTCCCAGACTCGGTAACACTTGCCATTTCTCCGAAGCCGTGGAAAAACGTCCCTGCCATTCTCTCGCCGAACTTTCTGCATATTTACAACCAGATAGGGGGCTCATGCCAAGGTATAGACTATTTTGCGAAGAGGCGCCTCGTCTCGATCACTCTCCCGAGGCAGCCGCGCGAACCTTTTCCGCCTAGCAATCTCCGTAGGTGTCTTGAGCGTCAAAATGGCATCGAACACTTTATTTAATAGGCTCATCCCTAGTAGCCTACCTCTTGTCTGCGATATTTTGCGTTATCTTGTCAGATTTATTTAGAGTGTAGACACTATGGGCCGCCTAATGCTTCCGTCCATGCTTCACGTCTATACCAGTCGCGTTCAGCGGTTTAGGTTCTCCTGGAGAATCTTTACTCCTCCTAAAACTACACTAGGAGTTTCTAGTAGGCTCCTCCGGTCCACCACAGCCACAACCAAGTGGCGTTGTGCTGCGCCGTCTCGCCTGAATCGCCTACGAGAACCCGTTCGCACATTTCGATTTCGAAATCGGGACTCACAAACGTAGTGACCTACAAAATGATCCCAGTGCCTGCCCACTTCAACGACCCAATGCGCCATTATTCGAGAAAACTTTCCCTTTACAAAAACGAAACGGAATACTTTAACTCAAATAGTCTCTAAAGATCGTCACAAAGTAGTAGCCTTTCTCCACTTACGTCTCTCTTCCTTTCTTTGCGGTCCGTCACTCAGTCCGCAGTGATTATTAAACCACATAACCAAAAGTCTCGTACACCGTATATCTTCCATGTGACCATGAAGGGACGATCGGGCAATGAGATCATTTGTCGCTTTCTAAGGCAAGGTCTATTGACACGTTGATATTTTGATTACAATGATTTACAATATTTGCCTAATTATTTGTTTTTCACTTAATTTCACAATTTTGAGTCTGACCACTAAGAGTAAGTAGAGTCAGCAACGCTCGTAGTGTGTGAACACTTAAGCACCCGAGGCTATGTCTTCGCATGGATGACGTTCTCTGCGGATGCACACTTATGATCAGCAAACAAAACTTTAAGAGGGTCCCTTTTTTTATCAAATATATATATCGTTTTCGAAACCACTACTGATGCAACACAAAATGCAACATAATAGACAATTTGCAATAACTTATAGAATCATCTATTAAAAAAACAAATAACTGATTTGTTCAGTGCAAGTTTATAAGGGTGTCCTAAAAAAGCTGACAATTAAAAGTAATTAATATTGTAATATTTTTGTGAAATAAGATAAGAACAACTTTAACAGCTAAAGTGTCTAAAACCATAGACATAATATTAGACTAATTATGTACTACTTAGCTAACACTGTATATATACAACTATATTTTAAAAATGGCTCGGTAATATGAAAATACGAGATAACAAAAAATCACGAAGCATAAAATGTATTTTTATAGGTTTATGCTTTGAAAGTGTTCGGTAACGTGTTGACTATTGCATATTTGTTGTCGCTGTATCTTGTGTATAGCAAATTGCAGTATTTACGTACAAAACACCCTGCAGGGCTAATAATCGTGAGAATTCCCCCCTTACAACATAGTGGTCTTCGTCGCAACAGCAAACACAATCGAATAGGGACGGTTTGTTTTACAAATGTTTATCCTATTTACTAAACACTCATCATTGCCATTGTGGCATAAAACGGTTTGATTTCAGCCATTCTCATCTCATAGGAATTGACAACGACTTGAAGATGCGCTATAGAGTCGGGTAACTTACGCGGTGCCGCCGAAGTTGCTCAGCAAAAAGCGGCCCTGTCCACTAGTAGGTAACCAGGGCAATTAAGAACCAATATATCGAAAACGCTGCGTTTTTGAAAACGCACCGTTCACTCTATTGAGAGTGCAAATATTTGTGCAGCGCAAAGGCCGTTCCAATCCAGCGGGGTGCCAAAGGCTGCGCCTTCGGTGCAATCTTAATATACATATTTTGGAAATCTTAATATTGAACAAAAGGATAGAGAAAGGAAAAGAGAGAGAGCTGTGGCCCCCCCGGAAGAGCATCTGCGGGCTCTGTCTCTCTACCGTTGCCGTCGACATCAGCGCTTTGCGAATCCTTTTCATTATGTGCAGGTCAAAAACGCTTTGGCGCTCGCCAAGCGAGGGCGATGCCAAAATATGTGAAGCATCTACACGTTCGACGACAACTTGCCCGCTAAGCTGAAAATGATCACACTAAATTGAATTGATAATCTATCACCACGCCAAAGTGTTAAGCGACTTTCAGTCTCCCCCGTATGATAATCTGAAGTCCGAACACACACCAGAAAGAGCGCCTAGTGTTTGCGAAACGCGCTTGTTGTAAGTAACAACTTCTTCGGCTGTGAAGCACGAAGCCGTCTGCGCACATAATAATAATAATAATAATAATAATAATAATAATAATAATAATTTTTATTATTATTATTGTTTATTATTTTTATTCAGTTATTACAATTGTGAGGTATGAACGTTTATGCCAGGTTTATCCTGCTCCGGTCGCTTTCTATCAATTCATGGCGCCTATGATGGATAATAATAATAATAATAATAAAAATAATGATATTAATTAAATTCACGGCGAGTTGCATGTGCACGGAAACGCATATACGAATGGGCTCAAGTTGTCGTCTTGTGCGGAACCATTCGTTTTGCTACAAAGGTCGGGTGGTCGACCACACCGCCATCAATATATATATATAATATATATAATATATATATATATATATATATATATATATATATATATATATATATATATATATATATATATATATAACTTTTCTCAACTGTTGCTTGAGAAAAGTTGTATATATTTATATATATATATATATATATATATATTTATATATATTGATATATAACAGGCTACAGAGCAAAACGCCCTTTCAAGGTGCTTTAAACTTCTTGAAACTGCTTGCTTCACCCTCTTTCAGCATTTCCTAAGAGCAGTCGATGGCACGTTCTGACCTACACGAAGCAGCGCGGGCTTCGACTGTGTGTTCCGCGTTCTCCAAGTCGTCGCTAAGCTTGTTGAAGAAGCGGCACCAAACAGAGAGTTCGGCGGCCGCTAATTTCAATCCTCAAAAGCTGCTCCTACCCCCCCCCCCCCCCCCGCCTCGCCTCCGCATCTCCTCTTCCCCGTTGTTGCCGACGACGTAAGCAGGCTCGAGCCGAGTGTTCACGCAGACAGCCGGCATCTACTTGAGGTTTAGTTTGCTTCTCTTGCTGGGGTCCCTAGATCTACGAGTTAAACTACGAGCGCACTGACTATGGCAGTAGTGGTGGTAGTAGTAGTATCGGCAATGGAAATAGTCTTCGTGGTCGTAGTCGTCGTCGTAGTAGTAACAGTATGAGTATAAGTTGAAGTAGTATTAAAGAATGGTTCCAGCTCCTCGCCTCTTCCTGAGGCCAGTTAGGTGAGAGGTTTTTAGTGGGTATTATGCCAATAACATCGGCATCGAGTCCCACACTACCCGCTTTGGGTGTGCGTAAAAGCATTTTTCCCTCTCACCCAAAAAAGGGTATGAGTATGTACTCTATCCCTTGTAAAGGTATGCCGACAATGTGGTACGGTACCTCTTGTGTATGTATGATCGACAATGTGGTACGATATCTCTTGTGTATGTATGTCGACAATACAGTTCGCTCGAGGGTGCAGCACTCTCGGGGAGGCGACACTATGCGCTCAACTGGCTTTAAACACATAGTTGTTTAGCGCGCACAGTGTGGTCAGTCGCGTCCGCCAAGTTCGGTTGTCCGAGCAACCAAAAGACTGTGCTTCCATCCCTAAGAACTGTATGTGTTCCCCAGCAAAGTATTAAAATGACAGAATCAATTGGTCTTTTTCGAACGAACTTTTTAGACGCTTAATGGGCAGATGTAACTAAGTACTTGAAAGATGTACTATTGCTGCATTAATGTACCATGTGACAAGCATATAAAATGGTGCACACACAACGCATTCACTGCTCCCCGGCTGTTTGCAAGCGGTGCTCTTGATGCGGCACCGCTTGTGCTGTAGCTTCGTGCGCGAGGAGCAGACATATATATATATAATATATGTATATATATTATATTATTATTATTATTAGTATATATATATATAAATATATATATATATATGTTTATATATATATATATATATATATATATATATACATATACATATATATAATATATACAGGTAGTTCAATAAGTTCTTAGAATGAAAACCGAGAATTTTCCAAATCATGTTTTAAAATTTTTCTTATTCGATATACTCCCCGAGAAGCTCAATACACTTTTCCCACAGAGATTTCAGAGCTTTCGTACCTCTTGAGTAGAATTCCGCGTCGTTAGACTGAAAATAGGCATTGACAGCAGCCTTAACCTCTTCATTGCTGGAAAAACGCTTTCCACCGAGACTATTCTTCAAATGTCCGAAGAGGAAATAATCAGAGGGGGCCAGGTCTGGAGAATAGGAGGGTTGTTCAATAAGTTCGAACCTCAGTTGGGCCAGTTTTGCCGATGCTTGCCGGGACTTGTGTGCAGGAGCATTGCCCTGGTGAAACGGGACAACCTTCTTCTGCAAAGCGGGCTGTTTCACGATGAGTTCTTGCTAACGGCAGTCCAACAGTCTTGCATAATATTCTCCTGTGATCGTTTTACAGCTCTCAAGGTAGTCGACCAGCATTATTCTACGTTGGTCTTAAAAAACTGTAGCCATCACCTTTCCGGTCAATGCCGTTGTCCGCACCCTCTTCGGAGGTCCTTCATCAGGTGCACACCATTGGC
The DNA here is from genome assembly GCA_003439945.1 of Dermanyssus gallinae. Lineage (NCBI taxonomy): Eukaryota > Metazoa > Arthropoda > Arachnida > Mesostigmata > Dermanyssidae > Dermanyssus > Dermanyssus gallinae. Next base: position 58,518 of record QVRM01004053.1, on the reverse strand, counting down.
AAGATGCTTCTTGGGTCTCGGGAGTGTAGTGATGAACCCGGCTTTCATCGACGGTCATGAATCTGCACCAAAAATCCGACAGATTGTTCGACATCTTGGCCAAATTTCGCTGTAAAGCCAAATTATTATATATATATATATATGCACGTTAAGTACTTCTCTGCCTAAGAGCTAGAAGTCATATTCCACATGTGGTGGCGTGTCGATTCTTTGTTGACGCGTCGACCAATACGTAAAGCAGAATTGACGGTTAATATCTTCTTTGTGTTCGCAATACAGTTCGACGCTGAGCCACAAATCGAAAATGGAAGTTTTGAGCAAGCTGGACGGGCCCGGATAGTTTCGATAGTGGAAGTCGTTTTCTGGTCAGCTAAACGGGCCAAAGCTCTGCCTCGGCCATGGAACGTCACTAATCTCGATACCAACAACACGCTAAGTCTTCGCAGCAGTACCGCTACTCGCTTCGACAGCAGATCAGAAAGCAGGTTGACCCTTATCTAGTGCTTTACACCGGTCAGTTAATACTCGTCCTTTTTCGGTTGTTGCCAGAGCCGAGATGATTAGCCAACGTCGAAGTTGTACATGTCCGTGCGAAAATGCTCTCGATGTTCTGATCAGCGTGGATGTTGGATGGACTTCGTGTACGGCTCTTGATCACCAGCCGGGCTAGCTAATAGGCTTCGATTTGCTTATATATATATATATATATATATATATATATATATATATATTATATATACATTGCCGCGCTATGGCTCGTCGTATGTCGAGCAGCATGTGTGGCTCATCGGAGGAGCGAATCGATTCCTCTCTGCTCTTCCACTCTTCATCTTCTTCCAGCAGTGGTAGTTGCAGATCGAAGCAACTATTCTCGTTTCGATTTCGTCGCCTGCCGAGAGGGTATTTCCGCTCGAAAAGAGACAAACGCGTTAGTGGACCGCCCGAGCTGCAGCAGTAACAACAGTAGCAGCAGCAGCAACAACAACAACAACAGCAACAACAACAACAACAAGAACAACAGCAACAACAACAACAACAACAACAACTACGACGACGACAAGGTGACAACGACCGCGGCGATGGCGCAGCCATAGCGCACGAAGTGGTCGGAAGAAGGGCGCCACAACTGGCCAAGGCCGGCGCCGGCTCGGAGAGGACGGGCGATATAAATCTGATCGATGAAATGATCACGCCGCGTTCCACCCCGCCGAAGAAGATTCGTTTCGTGCCTGAAGTCGTCGTCGTCGTGGCGCTAGTAAGGTGCTGCGGCTAGTAGAAGGGCGGGGGAGGGGGGGGGGAGAAGGGAAAACGCAACGGACGAAGAAAGCAATGCTTCTCTTTTTCTGCTTCATTTTCTTTTTCTATTTCTTCTTCTTCCTCACTGGCGAGAGCGCCTGAGAAAGCTGAAGAGCTTTTTAGCCGCCCTTTCCTTGACTTCGTCGTCCCACACCTGCCTACCTGTCCGTCCGAGGGTTATGGCGGGGTTCGATCATCACCTGTCAGATTCTCATCCGGCGACTCCCGTCCATGCTTGATTCCCATGACGGCCGGGGCAAATGAAAGGGGGGGGGGGTACTGGACTTTTCTTTCAGGCCCCAGTCTTCCTTCCAGAGGCTGAACTGTGGGACTTCGTCCTACTTCGTATGTGTGTGTGTGTGAAAGAGCGTATGTGTGGGGCGAGTGTGGCTTTTCAGCGCATTCTACCCTTCACACGTCTTCTATGATGTTTCACTTTTCTTGTTTTGTTTCTCGGGTCTAAGCGATCGGAGTTCCATCGGTTCCAAGAAACAGGTGACCAGCTAAAGGCAACACCAATACCCGCTGCCATCATCGGCAGTTCCGGCAGTGGCCTCCGTCTTTCCTCACTTTGCTATTTATAGGTGGGCTGGCAGTACTGGTGGGGTTTCTGTTGCTAAATACAGCTTGGTATTGGAATATTTACCTCGAACATATATATATATATATATATATGTGATTTTAGTCGGCATGGATTATCTGCCGTTGAGTTGATCCAAATCATTCCCAGATGACAATTTGACGAAGCGTACTTATCGCTCGGTCGGTTAGAACTGAACAAATCAAATGATCCGCTCGACTATAAGAAGCTTAGGTGCATGGCGGCAGCGGTAACGGTACCGATATACGGCGCGGAGGGAACTACATCGAGAAGGGCAGAGACTGGGGACAGACAGGCGACCAAGCGATCAACCGACACACCGAAGATACGCGTTGATACGATCGGGAAAAGCTACTTCCGTCTCTTTCGCTCTCGCTCGCGCACACACTCGACTTCTCTCGTTGCACAATACGATCGACAAAAATGGTGGACGGTGGCGATTGAGAGGGGGCAGGATGGCGATAAGCAGAAGGAAACAAACTGTTCCCTTTGTCTATCCTTTTCTTTCTAGCGCAAATTTGGAAAGTTTCGATCCCCGTACTGTCTCTACATCGTCGCGTTCAGTGACGCCGCAGACGTAACGGACATCCATGAGACGCGACGGCTAGGACCGCGACGGAAATAAAGAATCAGTTCGGTCGTTTGGCCGTCCAGAGTGCCTAGCGTTCGAAGTCAGTCGCCGAGCTCCTTTTGCACTTCCCGAGACAACTGAGATCAGATGAATGCTCTCCTTCGTATCGGCTTCGCTTCCTATCTTCCTATCCAGCCTTGCTGCTGCTATGCCAGCTATGGCAATACTCGCTAATGAATGATATAATGCTAAATTACAGACACGCCGTTTGTGATGGCGGTGAAAGTGGTATTACCGTTGCAATAAAACTACCAAAAACTTGGCTGGAAGGTGCTAGGCCTCGGTCAAAATCCCTCTACAGGCTATGATTAGGCCACGACATTTGAGGCGGGCGTCTACCACCTACCATGGAAGGTATTGACAGCCCACGCAGGTACTACTTTTTATTTATCTGTCTGCATTACACGTTTTTAATCTAGACAGTAAAATGAGGAAATGGCGAAGAAGCATGTGCAAGAGATTTGATCGCTTTTACTTTATTACAAGGTAGAACAAATCTGCACTCCAGATTCCTTCCTTTTTTAATTTAATACCGTGTCAGTGAGTGTAAGCGCCGCTCCGGGATTGAATTCACGACTTATGACAGGGGAGTCGCAAAATATCTCCACAACCTCCATGCTCCCGGCAACATTATGTTGAGATATTTTTCTCCCGCTTTTAATATATATATATATATATATATATATATATATATATATATATATATATATATATGTATATATATATATACATAAATACACTCCTAAATATACTATGTCACCATGTTCACACTTGCAGTACACATGGGAGTGACGGCGGTATATAGAGCAATGCTTAATAGCGATACAATTCGTACTCGTTATAGCAACATTGTCGGTTAAACAGGTTAAAGCGATCCAGCCAGATCCAAACACGGTCAGCATTCGCAGTCTTTGCATGCGTGATAACAAGCCGGTTGCAGGGAAGTCCACGCATAAATTGGCTCAGGTTGGTTGAGTCGGTGGCAAAGCAGGGTCAAGGCGTGCTTGCTTCGCTAACGAGGCGAAATCGACTGCAACGGAATAGTCCCAGCAGCTCAGAGATAAGTACAACAACAACGACAACAACAGCAGCAACCTACAAACACAACGACATTTACGAAATTCACAACAACGCACCGTGATACCGTGCCAGTGTCTCTTACAGTTTACCTCGCTCTCTCCATCCCCCTCTCTGTGCCGACATATCGGCAGAGCCATTACCCTTCAGTTAGGCACAGGCGACTGCAGCCCAACCCCTTCGAACCGCTTCGACGCCGTCAAATCCCCGTCGACGTGTTGACAGGGAGACGGCGCGTGACGCTTGCGAATGTATCACTATTAAGATGACGATTATTATTATTACCGGTGAAGTACACTGTGATGCCATCGGCGGGGCAGTCCTGGACAAACCAGTACTACATATTGGCATGTAAGAGCTCAGCTCGAAGCTCGGATCGCTCCCCAGGGGAAGACCATAACAGATGAAACACGGTGGGACAGTTGTTGACATCAACGGCGAAGCGGTTAAATGGCGCAAGGTGTACTGTGACTGTTCGATGATGTACGTCGGTGACTCTGTGATATGCCTTCGGCAGATCGGTCATAGAACTGCTTGTATTTACCAGTGACGCGAAGGCGGAGGTGAGTAAGAACTCTTAAATAGTTCGTTCTACCTACACACACACACACCTACATAGTTACTCTATTCGCCAGCCGTGATATGCGTCTAATATATATATATATATATATATATATATATATATATATGCATAGTTATGATCCTCTCTACTGGTGGGTCTACACCGCACTAACAATAGTACAAATCGTTCGTCCTTATTAGCTAATTCTCATTAGAAGAGTAGGAGTTTGATTGTATCATCCTGCGACGTGACAACAACAACAACGACAGAAACCACGACGCGCAAGCCAGTGCTTGCGTTGCGTATGCCGAAACGGAGACATGCCATGCCAACGCCTGGGGTGCTCGAAGCTGGTAGACCTCTCTCTCTCCCCCTCTCTCATTCTCTCTTGTCTTATCCCCCCGCTCGACCGGCTGCAAGACGGAGGAGACTGGAGACGAGAGAGCGCCGAGGGGCACAGAGAGGTTGCTGTGCTCGAGTACGGGGGGCGGCAAGACCGGAGAAACCCGAAAGCCGCCCACCGTCGTCGGGGGAAAGCGGGCGGGGGTGGTGGGGGGAAACAAGTAGGTGCTCGAGAGGCGGCACGTCGTATCTATCCATCCATCTGCGCCTATCTTTTTTTGTGTTTTTCTTGTTCCTATTAGCACCAGAGCGCAGCGATGATAGTCTCACGTTTGCGTGCTCGCTCGCTCGTTCGGTCGCTCGCCTACCGCACCGTATGCCGTATGCGAAAAGAAGGAAATAAGACACATCATCTGAATAATGCGACACCCGACGCTGTTGTTATCTGACCACCACCACCACCACAACCACCACACTGTGGCTGGCGGTTTACCCCGGCCCACTCTGTTTCGTTTCCACCATTTCCATTGCTGGCGCTGTTACAGCTGCTGCCGCTGCTGCTGCCGCCGCCGCTAGTATCCCTCCGGCTGTGCGCGGGGGTGGTAGAGAACGAAGAAACCGCGTTTTTATTACGAGCGTTTTTATCCACTCGGTAAGCCTACTACTAGCTCTACGACGCCGCGCGACGGCCACGACAATGCTGCAGTGGTCGACAACGACGACGACGGAAAGGAGAGCAGCAACCAGCAAACGGCAGCGAGGGAGGAATATCACGTCGGCGGCCCCCGAAGCAGTAGCAACCACGACTCATCATGGTACTGCTCCCCTAGCCGGCCGCGACAAATACTCGCGGAATAGGCAGACATATACGTACGTACATACAGACATACGGTACTGACAGACGGACAGAGAAGGAGAAAGGAGATGAAGAGAGCGAGAGAGAGGAGACGGTAGTGGTGGTCCTGGAATTTGAATCCTGAAATAGAAAACTTTAGGCCACCGTACACGAAACAACACGGAATCCCCGGCTCGCGCCGACGACACGGCGAGCCAGCGGGTGAGTGAGTAAGCTTGTAAGTGAGCAGAGCGGCGGTTAGGGCGCTCGCGGGCCGAACGAAGGAACGACACGACGAAAGAAGCTTCTCATTTCCTTAAAACGCTCCATCTAATTTCATTAAACTGCGGCCATGAATCTTTGTTTAGCGGCTCTAGCGGCTCGCTGGCAAGCTGGCTCGCCGGCCGGACGGCCAGGCGAACAGAACACACGAACACAAACGAATGACATACATATTGTACAAGCGCCTCCGACTCCCGATTGCCGACTGACTCCGCTATACCGGCCTGGCTGAAGGCCCTTCGACACCCCCCGCGGCTCCTCTATGACTTCTATTGCTGGCCCCCAATGTCTGCCCCCGCTCCCGCTAGAGGCAAGCAGCAGCCGTCTCGCTTCTTCACGTAGACGACGATGACGATAGTGGTGGTAGCTGTGACTGGCGGCGACTTCGGGGCGGCTTGCACTCTTCCACCACCTCGGCGACCATTGGCTGATTGGTGTTTGCCGCTGGCCAACTCCGTAGCCCACCTTCTCTCAATTTCTCCCCCCCTCCCCCGCACGGCTCCTCACACTTTGCTCTCATGGCCTCGCTCTCACGGAAGGCATCTAACGCTCTAGAGGTGAAGCAGGGCGAGGTGAAGAAGGGCGAGGCGTAGGAGTGGCTAATACTAGTATAGTAATGGCGTAGGGGCAGTTGCTGCTCTTGTTGTTGTTGTTGTTGTTGTTATTGTTGTTGTTGTTGTTATTGCTGCCGTTGCTGCTATTGTTACTATAGTACTAGTAATAGAAAGAGTTGAGAGGCTATCGCAAAACGAACGATCGAGCACCACACGAAACATCCCCCCCCACATCGAGCACAACGATTCGGACGATGCGATGGCGGGTCAACGCCTGCGGCTGGTTCCCCATGCCAACACAGGACCCAAGCTATCTCTCCTCTCTCTTGCCCCCTCTCTATCTCTCTCTCTCCGTTTATGAGCTAGGCCTGTGTGCCTAAAGAGCGTGCTGGCCCCGAACGGTGTCACAACAAGCATGACTCTCTGCGGTAAGGGAGACAGATAGATAAACAGATAAAAAAGGGTGAGAAGCATCTCTTGGTCTCGACAGGCACCGAGGACCAGCATTTGCAACTAATTTTCAACGATACCGCCGGTAGCGAAGTAAACGCAGAAACAGCAACAGTGATGGTAGAAGAAGTACTAGTTAAGGGAGATTGTCGTTTGTAGTAGTTGGCGTGTAACTAGCGTAGGGCATTGGCATCTTGTTCGGGTTTTCCTCATCTTCACGTTCGCTAGTTATCTAGATATTCATTTCGTACTTAGTAAGACATCGACGACGATGACAAAAGCGATAACGACGAAAACAACGATGCATCAAGAACAGCAGCAGCAGTAGCAGGAACAAACTTGTTCGCCGAGGATCGACACAAGGGCCTGGGGATAGCTGGTCGGGGAAGTGGAGGGGTTCAAACGAAGAACAAACACCGACAATGCAACCGTTCCTTGCTCCTCCACCTTAGCGTTGTCGTCAGCGTTATTTTCGTTCTCATGTCGTCGTACTTCTGCTATTCCTCCTCGTTCGCATTCCTGCTGCTCCTTGCCCCCCCCCCCCCCCGCCTCCCCCAACGTCCGTGCATGGTAATGATAGCGATGATCTATGCTCTTTTCCTCATTCCCTCCGCCCAAACCGTATGCATGCCTGCCTGCCCGTCCGCCCGCACCCCCGGGCCCTTGTTGTCCTTGTTGTCATGTGGATGCCGACCATGTCTGGGTGGCTGCCTACGTGCAAGGCCGGGGTCCTCCGGCGGTACACGCATAACGGCATGACGGACACGGCGGAGACACGGCACCGACATCGGCGGCAGCGGCGGTAGCAAAACAGACGGGGCCGACTCAAAGCCGGCACAAGCAAATGAATGTTGGCGAATACAGCAAGTGCCGAGCGGACACAGACAGGCATCGAACAAAGGATAAAGTGTCCCAACACCGGGAACCGGGAAGAAAGTGTACGCACAGCCAGCGAGTCGACGAGCGGCGGAAAGTAGTAGATCATAATAATCATCATCATCATCGTGGTCGTTGTTGTTGTGTCTCTATCACGACTCTGCTTTTTGCGTCGTTTTAGTCTGGCGCCCGGCATGGCCAGAACCGAGCCGCTAGCAACAGCAGCGGCAAAGCAACCACTCTACGAGCTAAAGAAAACGCCGGGGATTTAAATTAGGCATGCAAGCTGCTTCAAGCAGCAATTGCCCCGTAGAGGCCCACTAGCTGGCTCGAGCGTACCCGGCCGACTCTTGTACAGGTCCCGCGAGACAGCCGAGGAGAGAACTTGGAGCGGGGGTGCGGGGGGAGGCGGTGGAGAAGGACGCGGGAAGCTGTGTGGGGGTTCCATTTCAACTGTAGAGCTGCGACAGATCGGCCAGACGAGCACTAAGATGAATGTATTAGCTATTTTTAATGCCCCCCCCCCCCCCCGTTGATCCATCATAGACAGAGAACGCGCCAGAGACAGATGCAGAGCAGCTGATTGTCATTTCTACGGTCGGAAGTGGCATCGCCGGCCGAAATAAAGGAGTAGGTAGTACTACGTGGTAATAATGCTAATGGTAATTTATGAAAAGAAGCGATAACATCGACAGCAATGGCCACGACGACGACGACAACAGCAACAACAACAACGACAACAAAAACGACAGTAACAGCAACAGCAATATTTTGCATTATTCTAGTGCAGCTGCTCTGGCCGATGACGTATGCACACTTGTAGTTTAGTTTACCTGTTATTAGCAAAGTAAGAGTTCGGGCGCGCAAGCTCCGTGCATGTTGTCAGACATCGTGGTCCAGCGCGATGCAGTTCTGTCACATTAACACAATGCGAACAGAACACGAACAGGATAGCCTCGAGCCAGGCAGTTGAAACAAATGGACAGCCTGCTGCCCCTGCAGATGTAGAGAGGGTGGAGGGGGGGGGGGGTGTTATAAATTGTATGCCATGAACAGCAAAACATAGAGTAGCTTTTTCCCCCAACTAGAGTCGTCACAAAAGCAAGCATCCTTCAAGCAACCTGTTGCACAGGGGCACCTCCGCCGTAGCCAGGCCTCACTCGTGCGAGTTGTCACCGCGCAGATATAGTGGGAGCTCAGTGGCACACGGTTTGTGTATGCGAAGAACGCCGTGATACCTATCAGACAAAAGATGTTTCTCGCTTTCTCACTAAATCCTTAGCTATGCTATTCAATTAATTCTACACGTTGACCTTGCTATAGATTTAGCGCAGCACACAGCGCGTGTTTTCCGCTAAATCTGGCTAGTTCTAGTCTATGGTCATCCTTTCATCTATATCAACGTTTTGTTCGGAACTAAAGTATGGGAAAGACCGAGATAGTTATATCGGTATGGCCATCAATTGTATCTCGCGTACAATTAGAAGCAGCGGCGGTGGGAATTGCTGCCATAACGGCACAAAAACAACAACAACAACAACAGCAACAACAACAAGGCAGACAACTGCAACAACAACAAGGCAGACAACCACAACCACAACAACACAAACACCAATAATACCAGCATCAGCAACAGCCCCACACCCTAATCTCGCCGAGACCAGCTCTATGAAAAAAAAAACGTACACACGTACGTATACATTAACACCGCTATATGATCCCTTTGTTTGCTACTGATACCGCAACCTCAAACTACTCTGCATGGAGGCGTAGCTTCAATTAGGGCGAGCACGAGTGTCGGCAGCCCGTATATCCATCTCGTAACGCATCGTACGTACGGCGTATATACGTCGTGCCACTAACTTTGACCGAGTTGGGGGCCATTAACCGGGACACCCACTCGGCTCTACGTACGCCACTAAACATCTCCATGTCGCATGCATTGCATAACCGGCAAGCGCCAAGATGACGTCAACGAAGGCAACGCCGGTAGACACGGGCATTTTCTTCTAGCAGGCCAAAACAAACAGCAGTCGCTGGACGTGTGCAGGGTAGCAGGGTACTGGTTGAGGTAGCCGCAATAACATCGTAGGAGAGAAGTTGATGTAGGGGGAATGTCAGGGATAGAAGGGAGTGGTAGAAGTGATAGGGCGACAGAGGTGGCAACGGTGCTAGAAATGATAGGGCGCCAGAGGTGGCAACGGTGATAGAAGTGATAGGGGCCGTAGGCGTCAAAGGGGTGGAAGGACCGCCGTAGCAATAGTAGAACTCAGCGCAGGTTTATCCCATATGGTGGGCCGACCGACCGGCCAGCCAGTCAACAACTGGCTCGTTCCCGCCTCAAGGCCTTAATAAGGAACTTTCCTGGACTTGGGGCGGCAGGGGTTACCGTAAGTTCTGCGAGTTGTACGTGTAGTACCAGCAGCAGCAGCACCTGGCCCTTCCAGTAGCAGTTGAAGAAGCCGTAGAAGTAACAGTAGATACTAGTGGGGCAGGCCGGCCCATGGCCCGCGCGGGTTAGTCCAGTCTGAGAGTTGTGTTTCTTCGGCCCATTCGAAACACCTATGTGTAGGTCTAGTACCTTTCTTTACGGGCTTTCGTTTTCCTTCCGAACTTTGACGCTTCTGGCTGGCCCCCCGTTCCACGTTGTGCGCGAAGGGGATGGGCGGAAGGAGAGGAATAGGCTAGGATTCAAAGGATTTCTGCTTCTTCTTCCTTGTACTATCTTTTTTCTTTTCGTTGCTCTTCGTCCTCTCCCGCATCTGTCTCTTTTTTATTCTCGCCCCCGTCATGGCCGCGGTGGTCATCCACTTATCCCGCATGTCACGACGACAACGGTGTGGTTGTCGTCGAGAGACGATGTCGACGACGACGACGCACTTGACGCACCCATCAGTCACATCATCCTCATCATACTATGCCGCTAGTATCAAGTACGTGTTTGCATTGTCCGTACGCGTCTTTTTCGTTGTTGTTATTGCTTCTGTTGTTGTTATTGTTTCTGTTGTTGTTATTGTTGCTGTTGTTCTTATTGTTGTTGTTGTTATTGTTGCTGTTGCTGTTTGTCATGTTGGTGGCGGCGCCTGCGTGGTGGTGCTGACCTGCCGTCCTCTGTGTGTGTGTGCCTACGTGAATGAGTGAGTGGACCGGTGGGTGGATGTATGGTTGGTGTACACAGAGTTCTGCGGCGGGTACAGGGTCCACTCTTAACGTCGAACTTCGTCGTTGTCGTTGTCGTCGTCGTCGTTGCAGCATCCTTCTTGGAAAGGAAGAATGGGCCGGTAGGATGCAATGGTCGTGTATACATTGTTTGAAGCGAACGAGCGAGCGAGCCATTAGCTGGCCGCAGCATATTGTACGAGCTTGGCAGCTCGTATGAGGTGGGGCACGCGATCACCAGGCGGGGGATGTAGCGAGAAAGTACACAGAGAGAGCGAGGGCGAGGTAGAATTGCGTTTGTTTCTCCACCCTGAAACGCTAAATCCGCTGCTACCATTCTTATTGCTGATGATGATGATAATGATGATGGTGTTGTTGTTGTTGCTTTTGCAATCCTAGGCTTGGCTGTGCTCTTATTATTATTGTTGTTGTTGTTGTTGTTGTTGTTTGCATTGTTAATATTACTAATTAGCATTATCTGTGTTATTATTGCAAACGTTATTATTGCTGTTTATTGCTACTATAATTGTTGATTGTTGTTTTTGTTGTTCTTGCAACAACTAGCATTGTTGTTGTAGTTGTTGTTGTTGATGTTTTTATTGCTGCTGATGGTGTTACTGTTGATCTAAAACTTTTTTCGGGCTGACTCTCAGCCAGCATTCAGCGTCGACGGAACCGCTCTCGCGGAATCGCTCCTTACGACGACCTCCAATTCATACATAAATGTGCAGCGGTGGGAATCGAACCCGTGCTGCACCCTTGTGTCTCCTGCGGTCGCAAGGCGCACGCGAATGCACCCACCACGGCACCGACCGCACGACCATCTGCTGCTATTAATACTAAACAACAACAACAACTTTTACTACGACTACTACTGTTGTTGTTGTTACTCATGTTGTTACTGCTCTTGCTCTTGTCAGGTATACAGCACACAAGTGCTTCCTTTTGGTGCCTAAGTGTTTTGACTAGACATAATACGGTAGTTAGGCACACCACGGACTACGACAGATAGGGATAACTCATGTTCGTTGGTTTTAGAGCATCCACTCTGTTATTGTCTGTTCTTGCTGCCGCTGCTGCTGCTTCTGTTTGCAACCTCGCCGTTATTTCTGTTGTTGCTCATCATGTTAGTGTTGTGGTTGGTGTCGGCAATGCTTCTGATGATGATGATGATGCTAATGATAATGAAATAAGTGTTGGCGTTATTGATAACAAATCTTACTTTCTCTGTTATTACTACTGCTGCTACTGTTGCTATTAGCAGGCGTAGTATCAAAATAGTATCAAAATCATCTGAAGCAACAGCACTTTCTTCTTGTCGTCACAGCATTCGCTACTTTTGTCTCTAGCCGAGCTCTAGTATCATGTCTGAGCAGCAACTGAGCCTACTGCATCTGCTAACAGCCGCCGCCGCCATCGCTTCTGTTGTCTCGGCTCATAATTGTCCGTTGTCTCGTTGTGCTGTTTTGTTTTGGTCCGTGTTTTGTCGCGCCTGCGAGAAGGATCGACGGCGACAACGAGAAACGCGAGCCGACCGAAACGCGAGCCAAAAGCTTCGTGTACCGTACCACTTATATGCAGGCCAGCTTTAGGAACAGCAAGAAACAGGAGTATGACAATGACAACAACAACAACACCAGTGACAACAAGAGCAAGATCAATAACAACAGCGAAAACAACAACAACAACAACAACATAATGTACGGAACGGCGAATGAGAGATACAGCCTCATCACCGCGGTGTCGGCCACCGTTAGCGATCATATTAAGGTATACAATAATATTAAAAAAAAGAAAATTAACAAAACACCGGACGATTATCCATCTTCTAAATTTCGCGATGTACTCATAAACATGTGCATCTACCTATTTATCCCATATATATATATATATATATATATATATATATATATATATATATATATATATATATATTATTTAATGGCTCGCGAAACGTAATAAACCACCAAAGTATGTTTTTTACATCGAGACCAATACCAAATCCTCCCTGTGGTGCTTCTAAGGAAAGAGTCGATCAATAAAATTCAGACAGAGCAGATCTAACACCAACGCTTTTTGACTGTCTTTTCGACCTCAAGGGAACTGTCTTCCACGATTGCCTATTTATCCACCTAATGTCACGGTCTATTAGGAACACTACCTCATAATAAAAAAAATGCGCGTGAACGTCCGACGCAAGAGGTCTGAACTGTGGATAAACAGCTCTTAGATCCTTCATCATGGCAACGCACCACCGTTACAGATTTCGTATTATTTAATTAAATTATCAATTTCTATATTTTTGCAACCTCTTTATTTGTCGGACCCCCGGACTCCTGTGCGTTTTTTCCTGTTCCCACGGATAAACAACAATTGAGGCGACAACGTTTCAAGTCTAAAGAGGAGATAAATATAAATTCGCAGGGGCAACTCAACCCCGTTCCAAAAGAGCCTTTTAAAAAATGTTTCGAAGATTAGGAAAGATGTGGTACAATTGCATTGCAGCGAGTCGGAGCTATTGTGAAGGGAACAAAAACACTTTGGAGGATTAATAAATATTTTTTTTAACATGAACTTTTCGATCACCCTAGTTGCTTCTTCCTAGTGTTGGCAGGTAGGACACTCGTATATGCCACCACTTCGTCTCTAACTTGGGCCAAGCCATATTGCTTGTCACCAAACAGCTCACGAAGGGCGGTGGGAACATGTGTATGATTCGCCCAATATGTCATATACATGGCGTACTAGGTCGCCATACACGGTTGTGGCCCAACTCCTGCTGGAGCTAATATGTGGCAGAGTCTCGACAGCATGCGACAACACCTGGATACCTGGCGCTACGGGACACCAACGAAATAAACAGCTGTCTACGAAAAGGCGGGCAATTGTCCACGGCCAGGAAGGAGGGCAGCAGACGGAGACACAAAGCTAAACAGAACAGTTAGTATAGGAAGACAAAAAGAAGCACGTAGGTCCTAGGGACATCTTGCCGAAGTGGCAGGAAGGTTGACCAAGAGCAGCCAACATACAATCAGAGTTGATGAGACCAGCTTCCGGGGAAGGGCATTCTCGTCACGGGTTCAAGGGTCGATACTCCCAGCCGAACGAGAAAGGACAAGCGCGGGCGGTCGGGCGGCCGGCCCATTGAACAACTGAAACACATTAGGGCCAATTTGGTGGTGGTCTTTGGCCAAGTTCCAACATGCCGGTTGACCAGATAGACAGATAGATAGATACCAAAAGAGATAAATAAATAGATGTACGGACAGACGAGTCAAGTCAAACGGATCGTCAGGCAAACCCTCACAACTTTGGGTGGGTCCAGGCGATAGATCTCATTCAGCAGGCCATCCATGTAGATTGGTCTCAAATCCAGGCTACAGGAAGATCCGGTCCCGTCCCGAACGCACGAACAACACCGAATCAATCAACGAACTGATCTAGTTCGTTTCTTTCCTATGGCTGGGTGGCATCTGAATGAGCGCTCATTATCGCCACATTTGATAAGTCAATGATAAAGCTAATGATAATATAGGAGTAATAAAATTAATGAGACAACTAGTCCTATTGATCGAGAGTTCATCAACAAAACGTGCGCGTTGTTATCTTGTATTTCGAAGTCGAACAGCGAAGAGATCGAGGGGAAAGGTAGATATGCATATATGTCAAATAACTGAGGCTGAAGTTCGTGCCTAATCTACAATCTTATGTATAACTCTGCTTGTCTGTTGTCTATACGAACAGGTCGCCGCAGATTACCACGTCCAGCTCGCTGAGTAGTGCTAGAGTAGTAGTGCCTGTGTTTAACGGAGCCGGCAGAACAAATGAACACACCGGATACAATATCGACACTAAGAGCACTAAAGCAAACAACCCACAGGAGCTTTGTATTGTTATTATTATAGCTATTTGTGTCACAAAGCAGGTATCACAACCGGACACAAGAGCTTGTGATCCCTGCTTAATAATACAAACAGTTCTTGTTTTTTTATTATTATTATTATTATTATTATTAGTTATTATTATTATTATTATTATTATTATTATTTTTATTATTATTACTATTATATTATATTATCGGGACAGGGAAAGAGGAATCAATCGCACAACGGGCAAACGACGTATGCAACCAACAGTCCAAGCGCAACACCCTCGACGGTACGCTGTGGCGTATATTGTCGCTCTTGTACAGCGGTACCTTAAACAGAACTTGTACCAGGGTCACGGTACTACTAGTAACCATGGTACCCGTGTACATACTACCTGCTGCCATAGTAGCTATGACCATGGCAGTAGCAGTAGTATTCTACTGATGTGTCCTCTTAGGCATTATAGGTAGCAAGCAGTCAGAGGACACCTTTGTCTGCTTGCGAGCTAGTGGCGGCTCTCTGCGCGGTACGGGGGGCGCCGGAATCGCGCCTAAAAAGCGACCGGCACCCGAAACCCGCCAAAGCAACAACTTTTCACTCTGTGTGGGTAGAGGCCATGATCCACGTCCTCCATCAGGCCACAGGCCTTTCCTCCTTGCAAACTCCTTGCGGGCTACTCTTTGTTCGGCTGCTTTGTTCCTTGTCTGCTCCATTCTCGTGTCACTTCGACAGCGACACTGTCTGTGTGTTGGCCAACGTCCTTCGCTGGCATTCATTCTCCTTTGACCGGACGCTCTCAATGTTGACAGCGAGAGAGAAAGAGAGCGTGAGGAGTGAGAGAAAGGGGAGAGGAGAGGGACACACAGAGTCGCCTTTTAAAGTCACCCGCTGAAACAAACAACGAACCGCTGTGTGAAAGCTGTAGCCCACGTCACATGGCAGCTAAGACAGCATCGCATCACAGGCCATCACCAGTCCTACAGAAAGAAGCGCGAAGGTAAGTAGTAACGTTAGCACAGCGGTGTTTCGAAAGCAGTGGGGTCCTTTCCGTGACATGTGAGGGCCCGATCGGGATGGGAGGGGGGGGTGTTAAAAGTGTCCAAAGACGCCGCCACCAAGGAAGGTACACTGATCCCGGTCTAATTTTCTATTAACAACTGTAACAGTGACAGAGCAGCAACATCAACGACACCACCACCACCACCAACAACATTGCCACCACCAATGACGATGGCGATGTTACTTTGTGACTGTGTCGAAAAAATGGAGCACATTCGAAGTCTACATAGTTTCATTGAAGAAACACAAAACTATCGTTCCTAAATATCTACTCGTTCGAAAAACAGTCGTTTGTGCAAACGATGGTGGTAGTACTAGTAGAAACTGCAGCAACAATATTATTTGCCGGAACAGTAACTATAACAGCAACAAATACAATAACGACGACCGATGACGGCGTCAATAAAATAGGCCAACTACTATAATAATAGCTTGCTGCAGTTTTCTCGGCATGGGTTTTGCAAAAGTCCTACTTCGAACACTAACTAGAAGCTCATTGCCACGCTTTTGCCTCAATTGTTGAAATTGTTGCCGCTACTGTTTACTGCACAGGTAGTATAGCACTTCGGATGATTAACATACTATCTTTAAGCCCTCCAAAACCGAGAGATCCCATTTAGTTAATCGGTTTGCTTATTCATCTCTGTCTGTCGCGGGCGGCAAATTAGTTTTATTACGTTGTCCGTTACAGTTGCAGACACCGTTCGTACATTACTAACCCGATGCATCAGTCACCAGTAGGCCAGGGTCAGCCCGCCCAGGACTGATCTATTTCGCCCAGGACGACGACCCTACCACAATCGCCGCAGCGTTACCTCGTTGTATCAAAATCCGACATCCTCTGCCGAAGAAACTCGCCCGATGTCTTATGTCCCGTGATGTTACTTAGCTTAGCGCAGACGCGAGTAAGCGATCTTTCTGCCGTGGGGCATCTCGGCTCAAAGGTGTCTCAAAAGCGAACGTGTGAAGTATTGCGCGCGTGCACAACATTTGAGTACTTACGACACGACATTTCCTCTTCTCTGGCCTCGGCTCTCGGCAACCTCGGTATCTCCTTTGAAATGCGCTGTGTCGAACCATACACGGCGTGAGTAAGACTAGAAAAAAGATCTGTACAGGGTTTCCTAACAAGAGATTAAACTTGGCACCAACCATCTCTGCTGTTGTGCTTGGACAGTTCGACGGTTTATAGTGTGCATAACTGGAAGACTGATTGCTATTTGATGCAACAACGAATTTTTATCGTTAAACGTTCTTTTAAAAATTGGAAAAGTCTAAATAAAGCCATAATTTGCGAATTTCGTGATCACTTTGTGGTAAAACAAAATGTTCCAAGTGCATCAACAGTGAAGAAAAGAATCGCAAACGTCGAGGTGAGAAAGGTGATGACCCACAAGAGTTTCATGAGATAATACATCCTAAACGTGTCACTGTTTCAAGTGAATTTTGGCATTATGGAACGGATTTTTGTTTGAAGACGCTACAGTGAATGCCAGCCAACGGTCAATGGTGACCAGTATAGGGGCTTGATAGTACAGTCTTGTCCCTCAATTGAATAGTATGGATTTCGAAAACATGTAGCTCCAACAGGGCGGTGCAACTTGCCACACATCACATGAAACAATCGCACTATTGCGCGAAGTATTTCCTGGTCGTGTCATATTCCGTTTGAGCGGCCAGAATTGATCTTTAAGATCGTGCGATTTAACGCCTTTGGACCTCTTTATCTTTTTTTGTCTAAAGTTTTTAAAGGAAATGCCAACAAACCACATTTGCTTTAAAGAAAAAATAAGATGCTGTATCACTAATAGTCAGTCAGAGTTATTGGGTTGATCCATAAGTTCGGTCGGAAAGTTGCATGTGCCGTACTGTGCAGCCCCGGAAGAGAACGAAAACTGTTGGGAGAGGGTTGTTTGTTTACATAGCGATAAGAGCAGACCTGCGTTGTATTACCGTGGAATTCGTTCGATATCTAACTCACGCGAACTCTAATGCTCGAGTGAAGATGGCAGAGTTAAATGTGCATTGTCAACATTCAGTGCCATTTGATTTCCGGCAGTAACAGAAAGGACAGTTTAAAGGTCGGTACAAACACTCGTATGTTATGTATATTTTGAATGAAAGGTGACAGATTGCCAACTTGTTGGGCACGTCAATAAATCTGAATGATTGATTGATTGACTGATTGAAAAGTAGTTTGTCCGATTTAGGAACGGCGACTTCGACGTTAACGACCTAGAGCAGCCCTGACGCTCTTTGACAGTGGCCTTTGTCGACGTACCATACGCCTACCTACATTCAAAGGCATCTCCATGCCAAGAGATTCGTCAGCAAGTTGGATGTATGGGTACCGCACGCGCTCAGCAGTCGCCAACTGGAGAAGCGTGTGCAAGTGTGCAAGCAGCTTCTAAAAAGTAACGAGGATTGCCCCTTTCTCCGCACTATGGTAACAGGGCATGAGAAGTCGATCCTCTATAAGAAAGATGTGCACAGAAGGGCGTGGCTTAAAGAGAGTGCAAGTCGCAAGCAACTGCCAAGCCCGGACCCCAAACACGGAAAGTGATGTTAAGTGTTTGGTGGCATGCAAAGGTAGTGATCTATTATGAGCTCTTACAACCAAAGGGTACGGTAAATACGAAAAAATACTGTCAATAGATGGACAATTTAACAAAAGCGATTGACCAAAAGCGGCCAGAATTAACGAAACATACGAGGAGTGGCTTTTCACTACGGCAGCGCAAGACCGCACACATATTTTCTCACCACCAGAAGTTTATAGAATTTGCATAGGTTTTTGGCCACATCCTGCGTATAGCTCCGGCCTTGCTTCACCGGATTACCATCTGTTTCGGTCCCTTCAAAATTCCCTTAATGGCAATGAATTCGATTCGTTGGATGGTGCTAAAGCGTATATAGACCAGTCGGAAACCTACTTCGGAAACCAGGACCAGCCACCTTCTGGAGGAATGTAACCATGAGCTTGCCTGAACGTTGGGCTAAGGTAGTTAAATAAAATGAGCAATACAGCATTCAAGAAAAGCTTTCCGTTGTAACGACGGAATGAAAGCTTCCCGTTGTAACGGCGATGTTTCTTCAGAAATGGAAGGTGAAAAATCCGAATGGATTAACCTAATATATCAAACCGTGGTTGCATATTTTGGTAAAAAGACAAAAACGTGCGAGCAAGTGCCGAAGGACATTAATATATATATATATATATATATATATATAACATCAGAACCGTAGTGGCTGCATTACCTATGTCCATACCACCTTCAACGAACGAGGGCATAGAACTTGGGCGTCCTTTTTGAAATACCAGACAACGACAACAACAGCAATGACAACGTTGGACTAAGAAAAACGTCGGCAGGGATCTCGTATCGACTGGTACAAACTAACCTTTACCTCTGCTATAATAATTATCACTGTGACTACTACTGCTAGTACTATCCAAATAAGGTTTTGCAAGCCCGCTACTGAAACCACTCAGCCTCAACCAAAACATAAATAATAAACGCAAAGCAAAATACAGTGCTTGCACCACGCGATTTCGCCGACTTCCCGGCTTGGCTAAGCTAAGCCATCTGGCTGCCAGATGCTGGCTGCTGTGCATATCAAACACTGCAGGTTGTCTCACACCATAACGCACTTAAACGAATGCGATATATATATACATATATATATATATATATATATATATATATATATATATATATATATATATAATATATATATATATATATCTATATATATATATATATATATCTATATATAATATATATATATATATATATATGTATATATATATATATACATATATAAATATATATGTATATATTATATATAATATATATATATACCTAAAGATGCTCTGCGTTGTGTGTGGCCTTGCTCTCGCGTTGAAATCTCTTTGAGTATGTACAGATGGTGACATTTGCAGGGAAAATTGTTACCTCTAAAGAGATGTTGTTGATATGTACTCGTCGGCGAGGGACTGGCTCTGTAGTCTGTGTGAAAGACGTCGTCTTTCAGCTCAGAGTCAACATTCCGGTGGCACCAGCCGAGTGACAGGTGCTCGAGGCATCAACCAGCACTGCAATCCCACAATTCCATTCCGCCCGGCACAAAGGCGCCAGCGGCATCAACGCGCCACGAGGTCCATCTTCCTTTCTTTTTTTTTGTTTGCTTTCTCTGTCTGTCTGTCTGTCTCTCTCTCTCGTTCTATAAAGATATGCCATGTTTTGCTATTATGTATGAAAGTGCAGGTGCAAAGTGCGCGAGTTCCGACACCGCTTCAGATCACCGCGTCCAAGTCCGGACAGAACGGCGGCTGACCAATGGAAGCAACCCCTCACCGACTCGAGTCTGCTTTAGCGACAAAGCCTATATGTCAACCCATCAGCGCAGCTTGAACGAGCTAGTCTCCAGCTTCTCACGACTCTCAACCGCGTCCGACTATTAGCACCGTACTTAGGTTTCCTTATACCCCCTTGAGCGTTTTCTCGCTCAGGCGGCAGGGCCAACGAGAACTAAGAAAGACGAGAATGAATAAAAATCTCGATGTTTTTCCCTAGGAAAAGTTCACTGTTGTACCTTGAATGCATCAAGCGCAGTTGGTCGCATACTTATGCATCGCAAATACATGTCAGCTCTGTTCACCACCACCACCACCACCATAACAAAGTGTAGATAAGTGAATATTGAACTTTTCTTGTTGGATTGAAACAACGGCTTGCAACTAGTGAGCAGTTGTGTAATGTATAGTAAAGTCCGATATATATATATATATATATATATATATATATATATATATATATATATATATATATACGCCCTCTTCACACAGCCATAATTTGCCAAGTATTTGATTTCTCGATGCAACATCGAACATCAATCAAATCAACGTGTACATTCACGCAATGCACTCAACAAACCTTCTAGGACATTTCTCCATCCGCGGGAATGCACTGCCAGTCTATAAAATAATCGGGGGCTTCTCTGTCTATCGTATAAAACCCCAATGGCCTATGGATCTATGTTGTACGCATACATATATGTATATATATATATATATATATATATATGTATACATATATATATATATATATATATATATATATATGTATACATATATATATATATATATATATACATATATATATAGGTGTTGAACGACCAAGAATAAGCATATATTAGAACGAGGAACAGGACAGGAGAAGCAGGCAAATGCCACGGCGGTTGGCGGCGGCGTTGACGGCGGCGACGAGTGAGCGCGTAGGAATTAATTTTCCGGGCAGCGGCCAACACACGGAAGGCCTTTCTCGTGTGTTCGTCCGTCCGTCCGTCCGACCGTCCTGTCCCGTTCGTTCGTTCAATCGTCCATCTCTCTGTGTGACGTGATCCTTCGAAAAACTTTCCTTGCTCCCCCGGCCAAGGTAGCCACGCCAGCAGCAGCAGCGGCAGTAGCTGCAGCGTCGACGACGACGACAGCAACGACGACAACGACAACAACGACAGCGACAACGACACCGACGACGTGGACGACTGCGTCTGCATTGTACTGGTGGCTCCACACAAAGGAGAACTACGTCCACGTCAACCAGAGTCAATCGAGTTGTGCGACGGAAACAGTGCGGCAGTAGTTCACAGGAGCACAGGAGAAGAATCTGGCGGCCGCCAGACCGGAGGACTGAACGTCCCGCGCCTTACCGGGCGCGCGCGCGCCCGCTTCGGGATTACATTTAATCGTCGCACACCAAATCATATCTACCTACTATCATTGAGAGAGAAAACGGCAAAGTCACCAGTAGGCCAGCTACCCCGCGGTCTCTATAGATACATATAGAACTACATTGAAACAACTATCGCTCTAGATATATATATATATATATATATATATATATATATATATATATATATAGATAGATAGATAGATATACGATGATACAACAACTTCATTTATTATTGAATGTTATGGTTACAGGGAAATGTGAATACCTAACTACGCTTGGGTTTGTGAGGAGTTCTACCAGTCGAGCTTGTCCTCGAGGCAGCCCCACATTGTGCCCATAATTGCTGCCGCATTGCCGCGCTAATATATATATATATATATATAGTAATCGAATCAAAATAATATCAACAATAAAGCCACGACGGCCATCTCTGGGTTGGAGCATATATATATATATATATATATATATCTTATCTGCATAGCTGGCTGACATTTAGGTGGCTGGCAATTGGAGACCTGGGAAATTGGGTCACAGTCAAGTTAATTGTTCGTTTTGCTATTGTTACCAGTGGTCGAATTTGGCACGCAATATCTGAGGTAGTCTGCCGAGGTAGAAAGACCTGCCCGTACTCCGGTCTTGAATGTGCACGTCCCAGTCAGGCCTTACGGCATCGTGCACGTAATAATGTGCACTGCTGTTCACATAATGTGTCCATGTGTGTATATATATACATATATATGCACATGTGTGCGGCATGCGAGAGTTCGTGTCTGTATCTGGTACGAATAAAACGACGACGTGAAAATAACGTATTCGACCGACCATCCTCACCAGCCTATCCATCCTAACTGATCTAAAACAAACTGACCGACATTCGGAGCCGCAACGATTAAGGTGCGACGCAACTCGGTTACAGCGCCCTCGCCCGCAGCCAGCTAGCCAGCTACTCTACGAGTTCGATTAATATCGACCTTAGTGCTAATACTCCTACGGGTTCTACGATTGTTACGACCTCTGTATGTACATGTGCATCTCGGATACAAGGTCCGGTTGGGGACATCCGCATCAACAGCAACAGCAGTAGGCTAGGTAACAACGGAGCTGCTCAAAGAACTGCTCTTCGTGGCCATGGTTGTGACGGTAGGAAATCCTGCAAACCAACAATGCAGAAAAAACCATGGACCGGCTATGGCGCACAACATATATACATATATATATATATATATATAGATGCACGTATAAATACAAACATGTCTATATAGTTACAATCACGACGATCATCATCATCATAACCACTATCATCGCCTTTGTCGTTATCGTTATCGACGTCTTCCTCAATCGCTCAGTCCGTGTGGCCTCGTGAAGATTTACTGCACCTCTTACCGGACGTCGTCTTCGCGACCCTCACCCCCGCCGCCTCTCCACCCGGCTCCCCACCTCTCCCCCGTTGCCTTACCCCCGAAAGGTGGATGCGACACGGAAGCACGGGCTGGAGCCTCTGCGAAGCTTACAGCATCTCCCTCGTATCCTAAGCACGCCGCCCCCCCCCCCCCCCCCGCTTGACCGGGGTTGGCCCGTCCGCCGTTCTCCTCCCCGCTGGTTGTCCGTCCGTAGGTTACCCGCGCTCAACAATAGCCTCATCTACCACCTACAACCTCGGGCGAGTCAGCCAGCCATACAACCAGCCACTCACTCTCTAACTAATCGATGGCACGTACCGCCGTAAGTGAAGAGATTCTGCCGCCCCACATTCGATCGGCCATCGCGGCCAGGCGTGTCCGCCGGTGTGGGCGAACACAGAGGAGGGGGCAGTCGTGCCCGACCGAAGAGCGACGACCGGCCATCATCGCCCGTGCCTGCGACAAGACTGCGACTGCTTGCCAAGCCGAGACGCGCAGTTAGTTCTGCTGCCGTTCAATACGCACGCAAAATAAACGTAGAAACAAAAGACACGCTGCTGCTGCTGCTGCGGCCGCCGTTGCTACCGCCTACATGACCCTATGATCGTTGTTGGTTGTCGGCACAACTCATTCGCCGTAGCTCATGTCTGCCTGCCTGTCTGTATGTCTGTGGGTCACCTGTATGCATGCACAGTCTACACCAGCACCATCACCACCACCGACATCAGCCGTTGTTGTTGCTGTTGTTGTTGTTGCTGTTGTTGTTGTTGTTGCTGTTGCTGTTGTCTTCGTCTCGCTGTAAGATGATCGCGACGAGATGTATACGCCACCACCAACAAAGGGACATCGAACACACAGCGATAGCCAATAACGACAGCGATGACGACAACAACAACAGTGGTAACAATGTGTATATGACACAAACTAGCGAGAGTCGTAGATCGTAGAACGGAGCTTGGTTCAGCTTGGCGTATGAATACATGCGTGTATGCATATCTCTATGTGTATTTCTCTCTTAATTTCTCGCTCTCCCCCTCTCTCTCTCTCTCTCTCTCTATATATATATATATATATATATATATATATATATATGCATGGCGTGTCAAATGAGACATCGAGCCCGGATGGATAGACGTATGTCTTGTTTGCACCTTATTGGCGAGAGCCACCGTTACTACCCGAAACGTCCGTAAGGTAACACCGTAAAAATACCCTCATCAGCTTAAGGTTCAACAGGCTGTTTTGCTGGGGAGACAGATATAGCAGGCGAGAGATAAATAGAGTAAATGTAAAATCTCTAACAACTGGTATTGCTTGGAATTCTTGCCCAGACTTCAACGGTGTTCACTTTTCTGTTTAAATTGATTCATACATTGAGAAAAAGTAATCCCATTCCGGTCCGGCTGCAACTTTTGCCAAGACAATGGTAACTGCGGTAAGTTTGATTACTGTCGACTCGTTGCAATACTGTAAATGTGCGAAATAACAGAGAATTGTAAATATATATCAGACCAATAACTAAACTTTTTAAAAATATCTCTCTGTCAAATGAGATACCAAGTCTCGATGTACTGGCGTACGTTTGCACCTTATTCGCTGGTCGTTTACCACCGTTACAACCCGCACATTCAGGTAACTTAAATTCAAGGTTCAACAGGTATTTTTGCCAGAGTAGAGGTAGATCTATTGTGAGAGATAAAAGGAGCAAATGAATAACCTCCAATAACATCGTTAGCAAAGCGTTGGTACGAATAAACACATATATATATATATATATATATATATATATATATATATATATATTTGTGTATTAGTCGTCCTAAATTAAGTATCTAGACAGCAAATTGCGTTGTTAGCATCGTTAAATCAATGGAGTAAATATTTGTTCTACGAATGTTATATATATATATATATATATATATATATGGAACAATACGGCTTGTTAGGTAACTACGCTCTCGATCGAAGCAATTTCCACCTATGCTCGAGGGAGACTTACAACCATTCTACAACAATTACAATTACTACTAAGATCATTTATTTCTTGCTACTACTACTACTTCGGTCGTAAGTCACGTTACAGAAAGTAAAGTTCGTTTCACTCTCATTGGAGCACAAAATGCTGTTTGCAACCGCCATACATTCCATAATCAGTAGTAAATGAAAAATAAACGCCATCATAGCGCGCATCATTCATTGCCGTTGTGATTTCTTTTTAATGTATGCAATAATCATAGATGATTATATATATATATATATATAGATATATATATATATATATATATATATATATATATATATATATATATATATTATATATATATATATATATTATAGATGAGCTGCAGTCGAGACGAAGTTCCCGTTGTCCATTGTCGCACACAGGAGTCGTTACGCCCACACGTTGTCCCCTTAACACAAAGCCTTACAAAGCCCGGATCTCCACGGCCATACACAACACAACGTGGCGAGGTAACGCCACAGTGATTTTAAGGAAGATGACCAGTTTGTCCCAGCTCAAACTGATGAGCTAACAATTGTCTGGTCCCGAATAGAGTTAAGTTAATCCGTTGAATTGAGCAGACGTCCTTTGGGGATTTTTGTGTGTCTCCATTTAGGATTTTATAATATATTATATGATATAATATTAGAAAAACGTTGATAAAACAACACTGATTTTCACATGAGCTGGAATTCCATCAAGCTGGAATTCAATCAATATATATATATATATATATATATATATATATGGCAGTTCATAGTAGTAGCTTTTAGCTCGACTGCGTTCAGTCGCCATATAAACGGTCTACGATTGTACACAATCGCACATTTAATATAGATGAATTATTTATTTTTCTGTTTTTACGCTTGTTGTGATTTTTGTTGCTACTGTTTTAATAATAATAATAATAATAATAATAGAAACGAATGGATATGTGTTTTTGTTTGGGCTCATCCGGTAACACCGGTAATTTGAACGGCACTTATATATATAGAAAATATCGCCTTCTCGCCTATATATATAACCAGCTGAAGCCTCTCAAAACGCAATATACGCGAGTTTGAGCATTTCGCGAGAGCAGTAGCAGCATCAGCAGTATGCAGCGGTGGCGTCGGCACACAAGATCCGGCTGGCGGTGTTCCGTGTGTTTCCCAACGAGAGCAAGAAACCACAGCAAGATCAGGCCCTTGGCTGCATTCATCCACCAGTCACCGATCCACTACCTACTACACATCCACCTACCTCCGTACCTAGCCATCATCCCCAAACATTCATCGATCCATACATAGAGCTTGGCCAAACATAGGCAGACGGACAGACAGGTGGAGACGCCCCCCACCTCTCTCACACACAGACACACACACACAGAGAAGCACACAAGAAGTCCCCTTTACCCCACCACCCCAGACATACGCACAGCTGCCGACTTCACCTAAGATCCTGTGGTTTTCGGCACACACACAAAGACGGGCGCACGCACACACTTACGTTCGTCCGTCTGTCCGTCCGCCTGCAACCCCAATTTTTCCATGTTCCTGGGGCGGAATAGGGGCGGGCAGGAGCTTACAGCAGCAGAGGCAACTACTACAACTACTTCACTCACCACCCCCCAGCGATCAGCGCGCGGCCAGGGTGCGCTCTCGTGGGCCAACTTGTGTCGTTCGGCCCACCGGCCAAGCCTGGCTGCTTGCCAGTGTGCCCTGCCTTAAGCTGCAGTGCAGCGGCAAAAGTGCAGCGAGAACGAGCCAACTGGGTTATGGCTGCTATGGGGCGCTAGCATTGCTGGCGGGCAAGCGAAGAGGGGGGAGGAGGCGCAAGCCCCCACTGCATTGTCGTTCGCGCCGGGGACAGCTTCTAAATCTGGTCCTTCAAGCCAGCTCAGCTCAGCCCAGCCCACCCCAGCCCAGCCAAACCCAACGCAACCCAGCTGCCCCACAGTGTCAAACTGCCTTCTCTTCCTTTTCTTTTCTATGTTTCTTCTCTTGGCGTCGTCGTCGTCGTCGTCAGCGTCGTCGTGGTTACCTCAACGTGAACGTTGTCGTAGCCGTTCTCGTCGTCATCGTCATCGTCGTCACACCTGGTCTCTCCTTTTCAGTCAGCCCAAGATCCTGGAGAACCTTCAGAGCGTGGCGTCGCTGCCCGAGACCGAAGCTGAAAGTTGGGGGCCCGCGATCGCTTTCGGGGGCTGCTGCTGCTGCACATAACCACCACCACCAGCATGCTCGTTGCAGCGATGTTGTTGTTGTTGTTGTTGTTGTTCGGCGTTGTTGTTGTTGTTGTGGTTATTGTTGTTGTAGTTGTCGTTGTGGTTGTTGTTCGGCGTTGTTGTTGTTGTTGTTTGTTGCAGTTGTTGCTGTGGTTACCATCGTTCGACTGCCAATGCCTGCCTCCTGCTTCGTTGCCATTCAAGCAAACAGAATCTCACGAGGATCCGGGACCAGGGCAGCATCGTCATCGTCCTAGGCACTCCACATCGGCTCCACTACGAACACCTCGGGCGGCGGCGGTGACGGCAGCGGCGGCAAAACGTCACGCCAGCCGCCGCAGCTGAAGCCGTGGCTGCTGTAGCATAACACACGCAACGCTGTTCTTCTTGCTTGGGTTTTGCTTCGGCTTGGCCTGCCACATAACCGTCATCCCAGACACACGCAGGGTGGGATACGACGATTGGCAGTGGTATGGCAGTTGGCGGCCGTGGTCTCTCAGCGATTGCGGCGGCGTTGACACGTCAACACGCGCTGCGTACTTAGGGACACGCGTCTACACATGAGAAGAACATACGCACACGAAGAGCATACATGCAATCCATATGCGTACGTATCCACACCCGATGTACGTATATAAATAAATACACATATACCTCGACTCACGGGAGGACGGACGGACGGACGGACATACATACAAGGCGTATACACGACCGTATCCATTCACACATATCACACACTCACTCACACACACACGCATGCATATCTTTTATTTATTTCCAATATCTCGTGTGTATTACAACATTATGGTCGCATTCTGGTTTGTAAGGCTGAGCGCCCGTGTACGCATATATATGAGTGTGAAATGAAACATATATGTAATGAAAGGCAAACTGCGGCTAGAAACTAGGACAGCGACAGTAGTAGTAGTAGTAGTAGTAGTCGTGGTAGTCGTTGTAGTAACAAATTACATACATCAAACTATTTCAAAACGTAGCCGCAGCAGCAGCAGGGTGACAGATGTCCGTTCATCCTGCCGACGTTGTCCATCCAACATCACCGACGATCAAAATGACTCTCGCTTAGCGTTGCTATCTAGAAAAATCATTATAATAGTAGTAGAAGTAGTAATCGTAATAGCAGCCAGTCACTGTCATTTTCCTCCTCCTCATCATCATCATCATCACCATCATCATAAGAAATCTTCTTCCAACAACCTGCGTCTACTCAGAAGCCGTGAACCAGTGCGATATGTGCGGCGTGTGTATGTGTGTGTTTGCCTCCACTACCAGGCAAGCAATCTACACTTGTTCTTCCGTCTTGGTCTCGTTTTCTCGTCTCTCTTTTTTTTGAAAGAGAAAGTTTTTGCGAATCAAGGAGGAGATCAAGGTTTCTCCAGTTCACACATATACACACGCCCAGACAGACAGACAGAGCAGTACGCTCTAACAGGCACAAGAGCATCAGTAACATCTCTCTCACTCTTTCGCTCGCATTTTCTGTTTCACTATCTACCTTTGCCATTTCTGCCATTCGAAATCTTCGACGCTGCCTCTACCATGTGATATCATGGCCACTCTTTTCCCTCGGACAAATTCTGCCGTTCAACTTTGTTGTCTCCCCCCATCCCAATTGCCCACTTCCTACTGCTTCTCCCTCTCTCCCTGCCTCCTCGCCTCTAGTTTTTCCTGGTCCTAACTCGATGCCTGGTGCCTCTATGTTTGTTTCGATTTAATAACCTTTCACCGACCACCCTTAATTCTTCTTCTTCTTCTTGTTCCTCATCTTCCCTCCTCTTGTTTTTTCTCTGCTGCCACTTCTGACGCCACCAGCGCCACCGTCGGTCGTCCCAAATCTTCTGATCATCTATCTGGCTGCCTGTACTTCTCGAGACGTGTCGGTGTGTTGTGAACGATTCCGGAAATCTCGTTAACGGCCGTTACAATGTTGACTGCCCCTGACTGTTCTTCTAAACGGTGCCAGGTCCCCTCGAGCTGGCCTAGACATGCGATCACTATTACTACTACTACTACTACTACTATTGCTATCACTATCATATCACCACTACGACCACAGGCCACTCACGACGACTTGTGCCGAACCCCCGCAATACCATCCCTCGTTTTATTCAATAGATATTCGTTGTCGCCGTCGTCTTGCCTATCATACCCTTGCCTTTCGTTTTCATATGCGAGCCTGTCTCTGCGTGACGACGATGATGATGGTAAGGACAATGATTATGATGATGATGATGGTGAGGACGATGATGATGATGACCCTTCTTAACCATATCGTACGTAACAAGCGATCGATCGTCCCACCTTGTTATCTAGCTAGCCCTGATCCTCGGTAGTCGTCGGTTAGTGAGTCAGGGACAGTGAGTCCCTAGTCTGTCTGTTTGTCTGCCTATATTGTCTGGCGACAGCGGTAGTGGCCGGTGAAGCCGGTACGCGCGTATCGTGCGGTGTATCAAGCCACATACGTACGAGGAGGAGATATGCGACGTATGGAACTACGCCCCGGGCGGCTTCGCCAATCAGTGCTTCCCCCTTCGCGCTCGGCCACCCCACGACGACGACGAAGACGACGACTTCACTACCCCCTCGATCGTAGACGTTACCTCCGGTAGGCCGTCCATTATCTGCACGCCCACGACGACGACGACGACAAATTGGTGCATGTCAGTAAAGCCTCCGTCAGAAGTGTGTGTGTGTGGGTGCGACTCGATCAAATCGCTGGCCTATGCCTAAGTCAACGAACCGCTCTCCGAAGAAGTTTCACCAGCAGCGGGAGCAGTTCGAGCATCAGCTAGCGAAAACGAGGAAGAAGGTCTATGCCGACGGCCAGAACGAAGACGACGACGACAACAACAACAGCAATAGCAACAACAACGACTATTACCACAACTTCAACAACAACAGCAATAGCAACAACAACGACTATTACCACAACTTCAACAACAACAACAATCACTAGAACAACAACGACTAAAACAACAATCACGAGAACAACAACGACCACAACAACAACAACAGCAACAACAACAACGAAGACGACATGACGATCTATCAATCGTGAAGAGAGCGAAAGAGAGCGAGAAAGCAAGCGGGCCCCGCAATTCTAACATTCGTCGTTGCTCGAGGCACATCGAGAGACTAGATCCGTCTCGCTGCTTTCTAGTTGTGCTTGTTTCTGTGTCGAGATCGACATCTACGTACACGGCGACGCCGCCGCCGCTGCGGCCACCACCATTCCTGCCCTGCCGGCGCCGCTAGCGCCGACGACGACGACGACAAAAAGGTTAGCAAAACCTATCGACAGGTGTGCAGTGAGGTGTGTGCTGGAAGGAGGACAACCCCCCCGCGTCGTGTCAACCCGACAAGCCCTTCTACGAGCCCTTCCAGGCTCTATCCGGGCAGCCCATAGCGGTGCGGCGGCGGCTGCTGCTGCTAAGCTGGCGCTACTCTGACCCTACCGTGACTCAACGAAGTTTGATTTTACGCGCGCACCGCCTCGAGTTCCTGCTTGTCGAGTTCCTGCTCTTCCTGGTGGCCGGGCAGAACAGGCAGGATAGGAAGGCTGGTCGGCCTTTTCCCCCGCTGATGGCGGACTCCTTTCAATGATCATGATGACGAAATCTCAGATGACGATGGTCATGGCGACGATGATGGTGAGGGCAACCGGCGCCAAGAAGGGCAACTGGCCAACGGCCGCTATGCCCGATGTCCATTCAGCAGCTGCTGGTCGTGCAGCTTCGCGCTGAAGGAGATATATGACGCTTTACTCAGCAAGTTGTAGTAATTTTAGTAGTAGTAGTAGTAGTAGTAAAAAAAGAAGAAGAAGTACTACCACTTCTGAACGAGTGTTATCTCGCTGTCCCTGTATTTCACTCGCCACGCTATCCTTATTTCTTTCCCCTAAACCTCTCTCTATATATATATATATATATATATATATGTCTGCTCAACTCGCGCACGAAGACCGAGCAGAAGCGGTGCCGCATCGAGAGCACCGCTTGCGAGCAGCCAGGGAGCGGCGAATGTTTTTAGCACAGAAATAGAATCCGACGTAGTCGATTAGAGACGAGACACTACCGTCACCATATTATACCGAGATCCCGCTAATTTCCGGCCTCTAACGCCGTCGCCACCGTCCGTGCAGAATAGCTGGCGTTCAAATTCTAACTAAATCCGGATGGAATCACTCTCCGCTATTAAGCGCCCAATGCCACGACCATCATCGTCGTCATCATTATCGTCATCAACCCGAACTGTCTTCATCACCAATAAACCTTGTCATCATCATCATCATATTCATCGGCACAACCTCTTTTTGTCTCAAAGCTCTCGCCAAACCTCTCTTTCATACACTTCGAATTCAAGCTGCCTGCGAGAGGTCCGACGATTTACAAAGAGTGCAATAAACATCTCGGATCCAATTCAAACTGCAATATTGCAGTGATTACTCATTCCCCAGCAGCTACTACGGACAATACTACTACTACTACCACTACTACTCTAAAGCGAGTCCTACTTATTCTCACGATCATACCGTATTACTGTAACATGCTAGTGTACAGCTACAATACGTAAACATATGATTACATTAATTCATCTTATCATTAACGTCACAATTCTCTTGTGTATGCTGCAACCAGTGTAGGCCGGCTAACCTTCTTCTCTGCTTACCGACCATCGTTCCACCCTGATAAGCTCAAGATTTTGCCAATAGCCCGCTGTTCGGATACTACTATCAAATATCAGCGACGATTCAGTTGAATCGATTTAGCGTTTTTCAAAAGCGTTTGAACCGCCGCACTACTATGTCGACTGAGACCGTGATTAGGTATGCAGACTCATGTTTCTCCGTGCTCCGTTTCAATATCCGCCGATCGACATCTATGTGAGACAAGTGGAACTTCACATAAGTAGCATAGTAAGCCAATCATTTTTTCGTGTCAATACGAGATATATACAAAATTGAAATACGACTAGTTTCTTGGTCTTTGCATACTCGAGATCTGTTGCCGGGTTGCTCTAAACAGTGCTCGTCGAGGAGTCGTCTTACAAATCCGCTTAGGTTTCTCGATAACTAGATATACCGTCAAACGATAAGCAGCGATGAGCGAATTGATTACCGTAATATTCGGATTATACCAGAGTCAACTACGAATCCGATCAGGCTAGTGTCTTTTGCTGCAACTAAATGGGGACGTAGAACAAACGCCTCATTGCTGTATTTTTTTGTTGTTGTTGTTTGGCATATGCATACATACGCGCAATTACGTCCCATTATCCCTGTAGTTTTATTTTTCATGTGGGTTATTCCTCCTTTGTTCCCACGTCCTCGATCGCACCCCACAAACTAGGCATATATGTGTACGCGAAGAATAACCGAACGCAAACCCCACGACGACGTGCCATCTATCCAATCCCAATCGAGCAGTCACGCAAAACGACGTGCCATATATCCATGCCCAATGCATGCCCTCACCAGTAGCGTCGACTTTTTCGACTTTTGACCTCTTGTTCAGGACTCACCTTGGCGACCGCAGCCCGAATGTCGTTTTCGTCCGTCTCGGCGCTCACCGGCACGCACTCCGGTATGGCCGTGCCGAAGCTCCAGTTGGCGTCACGCTGACACACGACGTCCGACGCCGCCCCGTGCAGGTAGTAACCGGGCGCGCACGAAAACGTGGCGCGCGTGCCGACGAAGTAGCCGTCGGTGAGCGCGATCGTGCCAAACGGAAACGCCTCCTCGTCGATCGTCGGACACGTCTTGCGCACGACCGTGTACTCGATCCGAAACGAGCCGTCGCGGAACTGGTTCGCCTCGCTCTTCGACAGCTGAAAGTTGATGCGCAGCTTCGGATCGCGCGTCCGGTAGCGGAGGCCGGCGCCGTTCTCGACCTTGATGCGCGCCTCGCCGTCGTAGAACGTCAGGCCGCGGTAGCGTCGCGCGTACTCGGAGCGCGCCAGCGCCTCGGGCTCGATCGTCACCGAGAACTCGACGAACTTCGCCGACGCGTCGACCTCGGCGGTGCCGTCGATCGTCCACGTGCAGTAGTAGTTCTCGGCGGTGAGCTTCGTCAGCTCGATGACGCCCGACCCGTTGCGGTCGGGCTGCTGACGCCGCGGACAGTTCGACTGACGCTGGCAGCTGGGCAGCGGCGAACTCCACGCCACGGTGCCGTCGGGGTGCGACACGCACTGAATGTGTCGATTGCCCACCAGAACGAAGTCGTGATCGTTCAGGCACTCGAGTTCGACGGTCTGCAAGAAAAAGACGGTCGCCGGCGACAGAAACACAGAGACATAGAACGGAGAGAGATAGTAAGAGAGATGGCCACATCGTGTAAATAGAATGGTGTATGGCTAGAAGTATATACGTAGGGTCCTAACTGCGGTCATGTAGGTTAGGGGGTCATCAGGGTTTTAGTGGGTTTGAGAGTCCCAGACTACCCAGACCAAAAGGGTCTGATGTGCGTTATGCATGTTTGTTCTGGCCCCTGTAAGAAAAAGGGGTCCTAAGTAAGTGTTTTGTTTTCATTAGTTATTTTCACTAATTTCTGTACATTTGTTGACACTTCGAAATCGCGGTTTTCAAGTTTAGAGAAACGACGGAATGTCTTGGCGCACTCTTCCAATAGAACGCACACTATTGGGAGTGTGCGTAGTTAGGCCAACCAGTCCAGGTGGCGAGGAGAGGTATCTCGATGCACTCATAACTCGCGTATATCATACGGGATCGCGCTGGGCGCAAGTTGTAGTGACGCTCCACGGTTCAAGAGAGTCAAAGCTACTCCCGCCTTTGACCCACTCGATCAAATAGAAGATAGTTGCACTCCGCTTAACACTCGAAACGTACATGCACATACAATTAAGTTATATATATATATATATATATATATATATATATATAACAACTTATTTGTATGTGTATACAAAACAGACCAACACTTTGAGCATATACGTGCAAAGTGTTAGCCTGTTGCCGCTGGTCCGCCTTTTACCCGCTCAAATCACATAATTACCTATATAACATAGGCCATTATGTGATTGCAATGTACTATTAATGCACTGCAATGTACTATTGATGAATACTAAGCATGATGAATGATCATGATATGACCACTATTTTTGGAACATATGGCCTTGTACCTGGATGCCTTATACCTGCAATATGCCTTAGGATTGGAATTGAGCTGCATTTATTCGGCTTCACAAGCTAAGGGGGACCAGGACGCAGCACTGACAATACGCTTTATGTTCGGCGTCGTTGTTGTTGTTGTCATTGTTGTCTTTTTCCCTTGTCGTCAAGGGGACTTGTGGCAGCGACGGGAACAGCGGCCCAAGTGACAGTGAATGATAAAGAAAAAAACGAGAAAAAAAACAACAACTGTCGTTCAGAACGGTCGCCGCTGACAAAAAGCTTAGTCATTATTGCTAGTTCGGAAGCATGCAGGAGACGGTGATGATACAGCTGATAATGATGATGATGATGATAATAATAATGATGATGACGATGATAACGATGCTGACCATGTATATGCCACAATGGCAGACATGGCGTTTCATAAGCCGGGCCCCCTCCGCATAGCACACGACCAGGCGATCACCGGCCGCCGGAAGAGAAGTGTGTGTGAGACCAGGTTCGAAGTCAGAGACGTGGTTCGGATTGTCTTTTCACAGGTACTTGGTATTGATTGGCGGATATCTCACCGGCTCTACTACCAGTAGTGCCGAAGCCGCTACGATGGCTGCTGTTAATGCCCACACACAAAAACACACTAACCACAACAACGATGCCGTCAAGCATGCCAAGGGGACTTCTGACAACCTGACAAAACGAATTCAGTGAAGAGCAGCCGGCTGCGAGCTATTTTTTGAGCCGTCGACTACGACGAGAAGCCGACAGCTTTCGAAGCACATCCATCATCCGCCGGTTGGTGCCGGTGGTGGTGGTGGTGATAGTCAGTAGTCGTCGTGGTGATGATGGGGATTGCGCTTAACACTATACCGCATATACTAAGTGCAAAACAATAAACACATATTGCACACTTATATATATATATATATATATATATTGTAGACGGGAGGCGGTGGGTGATAGGCAGGCGGACCAGGCTAGGCAAATACAGCAAAGGATTCCCCAGATGATGACTCTCGACGCACCCACAGGCGGGCGGGCTGCGGAAGGTATCAACGGCCTTCTTGAAGTCGCCGCCCCGCACCAAAGCGGGCTAGCGCGACTGTAGGAAGGCTGGAGTAGGGAGGAGAGGCAAACTGGCCACTCCCATGGATACGAAGCGATGCCTAGCAGTTACCGTTCCCTGGGGGTGGGGGGGAGGCGGGTGTTAGTGGGTTTGTGAGTCCCACACTAGTCACTGGCTGTGGTGGCGCATGTACATCACGATTCCCGTAATCCCCCATATTAATGCTGAGAGGTTTCAGCATATAAAAAAAAAAAAAAAAATATATATATATATATATATATATATATATATATGGATTTATTATTGGCTTGACATGCATATCTAAATGCACCTGTCATCACATTTTGTATCAGGGGCGCTAAAAACGCCAGCGTAAACGGGCATGTTAAGACATCTAGGGTAGGCCCATCGGCGTAGTATTTTCAATCGTTCAAAGAAGGTTCGACCAACAACAGGGATCGAACCGGCAACCCCCCTCCACAAATATATATAATGTACACACACATATATATCTATATATATATATATATATATATATATATATATTTTTTTTTTTTTCTTATGTGCACACGTTTGCAATCCAATTGTCATGTTCCCACCGTTGGTGATTGATTACAATAAATAAATAATTTTCACTAATATATATATATATACAGGGTCATTCATATTGTTGTGCACGCATTTCGAGGTTTGATAGAACTCGGCAAGAAAATAAGTTTTCCCTATGGAGGGAAGACGTGGAAACGTCTTGTTTAGGAGAGAGAGTGAAGTTTATAAAAGTAGTTTTTCTGCTTTTTTTCCTACATAGTTGTGCGAAATCTCTGTTTGCGGGAGAACCAGTCAACGCATGAAGGAACCGATTGCACCGGTGTGTTCGGAGGAAAATTCTGCACAACGGAAGAGCTGCAAAAAGCTAATACCCAGATTAAGGAAAGTCATGAAAAGTCGATATCTTACGTTAACGCCTTTTCATGAAAAATCGTAAAATTTTTCCATTGCGACCAAAAATGTACGTCCGAAAGACCACTCTCACGCAATAGCAAATTTAATGCCCATCATTTTCGTATCAAGGTGATGGTGCTGCGTTACGTAGTTGTCAAGTCACTAAGCTTTTTCGACAGTCATAGTTGTTATGTTTTACGTGCAAGTTTTCACGTTCAGAACCGTAAAAATTTGCCAAGACGTTTCCGCCCCCTCCTTCCACTAGGAAAATTTATTCTCTTGTTGAGTTCTACCAAACCTCAAAATATGTACCTAACTTTCTCATACGCCCTATGGAAATATGCATACCTTCGCTTTCGATACGGCTATCGAAAAAGCTTAGTGACTTGACAACTACGTAACGCAGCACCATCACCTTGATACGAAAATGATGGGCATTAAATTTGCTATTGCGTGAGAGTGGTCTTTCGGACGTACATTTTTGGTCGCTATTCTCAGCCCACACCCTTTCCACTCGGAAAATTTATTTTCTTGTTGAGTTCTACCAAACCTCAAAATATGTACCTAACTTTCTCATACGCCCTATGGAAATATGCATACCTTCGCTTTCGATACGGCTATCGAAAAAGCTTAGTGACTTGACAACTACGTAACGCAGCACCATCATCTTGATACGAAAATGATGGGCATTAAATTTGCTATTGCGTGAGAGTGGTCTTTCGGACGTACATTTTTGGTCGCTATTCTCAGCCCGCACGCTTTCCACTAGGAAAATTTATTCTCTTGTTGAGTTCTACCAAACCTCAAAATATGTACCTAACTTTCTCATACGCCCTATGGAAATATGCATACCTTCGCTTTCGATATGGCTATCGAAAAAGCTTAGTAACTTGACAACTACGTAACGCAGCACCATCACCTTGATACGAAAATGATGGGCATTAAATTTGCTATTGCGTGAGAGTGGTCTTTCGGACGTACATTTTTGGTCGCAATGGAAAAAATTTACGATTTTTCGTGAAAAGGCGTTAACGTAAAATATCGACTTTTCATGACTTTCTTTAATCTGGGTATTAGCTTTTTGCTACGCAAGCTAGCGAAGTGTCTTCCGTTGTGCAGAATTTTCCTCCGAACACGCCGGTGTAATCGGTTCCTTCATGCGTTGACTGGTTCTCCCGCAAACAGAGATTTCGCACAACTATGTAGGAAAAAAAAGGCAGAAAAACTACTTTTATAAACTTCACTCTCTCTCCTAAACAAGACGTTTCCACGTCTTCCCTCCATAGAGAAAACTTATTTTCTTGCCCAGTTCTATCAAACCTCAAAATGCGTGCACAACAATATAAATGACCCTGCATATATATATATATATATATATATATATATATATATATATATATATATATATATATGATTTTTATGTCCCATATTCTTTCGTTCGTAGTTTCCTTACGCCTTTAATATAGGGGGTGATTCTCTGCCATACAGTGACTTCACTTTCCTGATATTCCGCTCCCCCGCCCTCCCTCCCTCCCTCCCTCCCTCCCACTTACTCGGGCAATAGAGCATCGTAAAAATAGCTGAACACCAGCTCAGCGGCCACTGCCTGGTGAGCAGCAGCGACTTAGTTGCGACTAGAGCAGCATTAGTAGTCGTAGTAGTAGTAGTAGTACTTAGTATGCCACTATAAAGTCGGCTAGTTTAAAACGGAGAGAGTCAAGAGCCGGTGACGAGGCGTGTGAGCTATGGCCGCGAACACATAACTCGGCGTGGCGCCGAAGCTGCACCAGTCAAAGCAGCAGCAGCAGCAACAGCATTTGTTGGTGCTGCTGTTGCCTGAAATTCCCTCAGGGCAGCTTGGAAAAGTTGCTGTGCGCGGTTTGTTTCGTTCTGTCCACAGGCTGAGTGGCATGTATGTAGTGGATGTATGCCACTGAATGAAGACCCGTCTGTCCAGTACCGTGTTACATCCTATTATTATTATCATTGGTTAGCTGTGTCTATAGTCTAAAATAGGATGATCCGCAGCAACACGTACACACTGGTAGCGTGAAGATCAACTCTTCACGGCACTACTTTGTTTTGTATGTTCTCTCACTCTCTCAGTAACTTATAGTTTAAGAATCAAATATTGAAGGGGAAAGTGGACGTCGGGGTGAGAGGAGCGGGAAAGAAAATAAGACAGAGTCTCGATGATGATGGTAGACGACACTATTTTACCGAAGAGAGTTTTTATTTGAGAGTATGTTTTTTTTTCGCTCGGCGCCCAGCTCATCTCTGGCCGTTATGACAATGACTGAGATGAGTAAAAAGAGCATATACGGACTCTTCTTCTTCTGATCTTCAGATCCTTGTGAACGTCAAACGTGCGAAAGAGTGGGTTCCTATATATAATAGTAATAATAACAATAATAATAATAATAATAATAATAATAATAATAATAATAATAATAAGGAGGCGAGATGGGTTGCCGAACATGCAGAAAAAGAGAAGTGGCGTAAATACACAGAATTAGAGGCTAGATACAAGACTTTTGTGCCGATTGCAATGGAAACCCGGTCAGCAGAAGTACAAGGAAATTTATAAAAGACTTAGGCGGTCGAATACGAGCAAACACCGGGGATATACAAGAAGACGAATTTCTGAGGCAGCTGCTTTCACTGGCAGTATGCAGAGGAAATGCCGCGTCGATATTAGGTGCGATGGGCTGAGACTAGCTAGATGGTAACCATGAAATAACGAGGATACATATTCACACCTCACAATTGTATTGTCCTAACACATAATAATAATAATAATAATAATAATAATAATAATAATAATAATAATAATAATAATAATAATAATAATAATACGATGAACGTGGCCGAAAAATACTTGACCTACCACTGATTACAGATCTCCAAATCGTTCCAGATATTACGACTTTTGACCCCCCACTTCGACCCAATCATAAAATCACGTGTTTGGTAGTACACACATAATAATAATAATAATAATAATAATAATAATAATAATAATAATAATAATTGCAACAACCGGAAACCGGAGATCAAACCACGCTGCGGATCGCCGCCGCTACCTCTCTTGGGCCTTTTATCACGGTGACGTTTCTCGTCTATACACCCTCATAAATAGACAACTGATGAAAACTAGATATATATACAGGGTGTATCGTAAAAAGTTGTACTTCTTTCGAGGTTTGATAGAGCTCGGCAAGAAAATAATTTTTCCCAATGGGCGGAAGCCAAGAAAACGTTTTGTTTAGGAGTGAGGATGAAATTTAGAAAAGTCGTTATTCTGCCTTATTTTCTCCTACATAGTTGTACAAAATCTACGTTTGCGGGAGAACCAGTCAACGCATGAAGCAACCGATCATACCAGTGTGTTCGGCGGAAAATTTTGCATAACCTAAATGGCACCTAACGCAAGCTAGCAAAAAGCAAATAGGTGGAATAAAAAAAATCAAAAAGTCGATTTGTTGTTATAACTCACGTTGAAGCTTTCACGTGCAAAATCTAAAAATTTTGCCATTGCGCACAAATGACGAACACTCTCTGACGATAGCAAATTTAATGCCCGTCATTTTCGTACCAAAGTGATGGTGCTGCGTTACGTAGTTGCTGAGAAACTAGGCTTTTTCGACAGCCATATCAAAAGCAAAGGCATGCATACTTCCTAGCATCTTGACCTGCTTTACCACAGAAACCACTTGCGCACGTCCAGAAACACACCAGCATTTATTTATTATAAGAAGTGCTCGAAGTTCCGTCCGCCTACCACTAAACACGTTCTGTAGCGATTGCACAGGCTCTCTTGCACTCGTGTAAATATGTTAGGCATTGCCCTAACGGCGTCAGCAGCGTTGAATATACGGTCAACCAGATCTTCACGCGATTCAACGGGGGTTTCGTAGACAACACTCTTTAGGTAGCCCCACAAAAAAAAGTCGAGGCTTGTTAAATCGGGAGAGCGAGGTGGCCAAGCTATAGACCCGCCTCGGCCGATCCACCGATTCTTGAATGCTTCGTTTAGGTATTCTCGAACCGTAGCAGAGTTGTGTGAGACACATCTCGAGAACCTGACACTTCGTTTTATAGCTTTTGGCGTTGGCGGTTTTTCTTATGGTGTTTTGGCGTCTCGAATGACGAATTCCGAATCAAAGCCCGCGCAAATTTCCGATAGAAGCTTGTGCGAACGGCGAGTAATTTCGAAACAAAGCCGGCTGCTCAGCGTAAACAAATGCTGGTGTGTTTGTTTCCGCCAGATTAGATGCAGCTGCGTATCGCGCGTTTTTGATTCATACGTTACCCAGTTGTTAATAGGCATCCTGGAAAGCTTTCGTCTGAAAATGCCGCCACACAACTCTGCTACGGTTCGAGAATACCTAAACGAAGCATTCAAGAATCGGTGGATCGGCCGAGGCGGGTCTATAGCTTGGCCACCTCGCTCCCCCGATTTAACAAGCCTCGACTTTTTTTTGTGGGGCTACCTAAAGAGTGTTGTCTACGAAACCCCCGTTGAATCGCGTGAAGATCTGGTTGACCGTATATTCAACGCTGCTGACGCCGTTAGGGCAATGCCTAACATATTTACACGAGTGCAAGAGAGCCTGTGCAATCGCTACAGAACGTGTTTAGTGGTAGGCGGACGGAACTTCGAGCACTTCTTATAATAAATAAATGCTGGTGTGTTTCTGGACGTGCGCAAGTGGTTTCTGTGGTAAAGCAGGTCAAGATGCTAGGAAGTATTCATGCCTTTGCTTTTGATATGGCTGTCGAAAAAGCCTAGTTTCTCAGCAACTACGTAACGCAGCACCATCACTTTGGTACGAAAATGACGGGCATTAAATTTGCTATCGTCAGAGAGTGTTCGTCATTTGTGCGCAATGGCAAAATTTTTAGATTTTGCACGTGAAAGCTTCAACGTAAGTTATAACAACAAATCGACTTTTTATGAATTTTTTATTCCACCTATTTGCTTTTTGCTAGCTTGCGTTAGGGTCATTTAGGTTATGCAAAATTTTCCGCCGAACACACTGGTATGATCGGTTGCTTCATGCGTTGACTGGTTCTCCCGCAAACGTAGATTTTGTACAACTATGTAGGAGAAAATAAGGCAGAATAACGACTTTTCTAAATTTCATCCTCACTCCTAAACAAAACGTTTTCTTGGCTTCCGCCCATTGGGAAAAATTATTTTCTTGCCGAGCTCTATCAAACCTCGAAAGAAGTACAACTTTTTACGATACACCCTGTATTTAGACATGAATAGAGAGAGAGAGAGAGCTAATTTTCCGCTGTCCCGGTCGTCTTCCACGTTGTTAGCGGATCAGCGGCGATTCAAAAACACGTCGTTCTTCAAATAATAACAGTTATAGTAGTAATAACAACAACAACAACAACGATACGAAAGACAACAACACACAACTCCATTCCCATAACGGTGACAGAGCTTCGAGGAGGAAGAGATAAACTGCGGCGGGCGAATGAGC
The DNA here is from genome assembly GCA_003439945.1 of Dermanyssus gallinae. Taxonomy (NCBI): domain Eukaryota; kingdom Metazoa; phylum Arthropoda; class Arachnida; order Mesostigmata; family Dermanyssidae; genus Dermanyssus; species Dermanyssus gallinae. The sequence goes on along the minus strand of QVRM01004053.1, from coordinate 16,932 downwards.
GAATGTAGAATTATGCCATCAACGGCATCATCACTTCGACTTTGGTGTGCAAGGGCGCTCCCTCCTTGTGAACACAGAAAGAAAAGGTCTTCAGTGCGTTCATCATCGGCGTCTTCATCATCATCATAGTCATCAGTTGTTCGCATCCCAGGGCTCGCGGTGATCCCCCCCCACGGACCTCGGCGATGGTTCACCTATGTAACTACGGCAGCGTTCCACCCATGTAACTGCGGGCCACAAATGGAGCCACCGACAATTCGGCACTCTCAAACGACACCTGAACGAAGTAAAACGCATTGCTGTTAACAACGACAACGAGCATCGCGTCTCTGTGTGGCGCATGTTGTTAAAAATGCAAACTGCCAAGAAGAAGGAACTGAACACGAACTGTATCATCGTCTCTCTTGTCAGAACTGTACCGGCGGCGGCTGGCCCTGTTTAATTTATATATATATATATATATATATATATATATATATATATATATATATATATATATATTATAATTTCGCCGTGATGCTGATGGCCGAAGATAAAGGTGACGAAAAAAATCATACCATCTTTTCTTCCTTTAGTTCGCATGCGTCTCCTGAGTGACTTTGGCCATTTAAAATAAAATAGATTTTTCTTAACAGCCCTATTGACTCCGTGGCGTGTTTATTGTTCGCGCAATGTGCTGCTATCTTTATTGCTAGTTTTATTGCTACTGGTGCTGCTTCTGTTGTTATTGCGACAGTAGTTATTTTTTGTCGCTTTTGACGTTGTTAGCAACGTTATGATTGCAATTTTTCTTGTTGTTGTTGTTGCTGCTGTTGTCGTCGTTATTGGTGTAGTTGTTGCTATTGTTGCTATGGGTATCGTCGTTAGCGTTGTTGTCCCATTCTTCTTCTTGCTATGCCTATTGTTCTTGCCTTACTAGATTGCAATTGTTCTGGCCACTGTTATTATTATTGTTGTCGTCCTCGTCGGTATTCTTGCAATTGTCCTAGACTTTAGCTATGTTAGCTCTTACGACCTAGTGGTTTTGATGTTACTCTCTTTCTTTTCACGGCACTCCGCCCTAAATGTTGCTCGAACATGGCTAGCGATCCAGATAATCGCATCCTCGAAAGTTGCCAGTGGTCTCTTTTAGAGTGCATAGGCTTCTAGAACCAATATGCGCCTATTCTAGTTGCAAAACAGATTATGCCTATCACTAAAACTAATAATTTACCTATTTGTGCACACGTGTTATCACTTATAGCGCACATGACCTACAAACCCTATATCTATATCCCGAACACTGATAAAAGCATGATAGTTAAAATATCGTCATTTCTAACTTTGCCGGTATGAAGTCTACAATCAAGACTTGCTAAACACACACACATGCACACATGCATACACACCTTCTTTCATTGTACCTGTACTGTGGTTCACTTTGTGCACATGCATCTCAGCCCACTTGAAATAGTCGTGTGATATACATTACAAAGAAACTAAAACCTGCGTTGCTAATTGATAAAATAATTATGCATTTGTTTCCAGTACAAACTAGCAAAATGAATATCTTCAACTGACAAATCGACACCGATCCGAGTGTAAAAATGATAAAGGTTAGAGTAACATGGACAGCAGATTGGAGGAGGAAAAACGAATAGATATCGAGAGAAAAGGTCTGAGGACCCAGAGTGATAACCAGCCCACCACGAGACCGCGCCAAGAAAGCATGTTCGCACAAATCAATAAGGCCGACTAGCTGTTCAACATCGAGCGAATCATAAAGTCACACGATAGGGCACCCCGGTATGCATCGGGATGTCCGACTTGTCTGAAGGTAAAGATGTGCCTTCAAGAAGAAATGGCTGCAGTTGACGGTCAAATAGAGACACGTGTCTGTAGAGACAATGAGTCGCCGTCAACCACGCCTCAGTTGCGTAACAGCAGCCTACCGCAAAAGAGTTTAATTATTTAAAGAAGGTTGTTTTTAATTCTAGATAATCTTCGTCCCTTAAGGGCTTGAAATCGCCTCTCAAAGGTGTAGCGTCAAGAAGTATATCTTCATTGCGCCGAGGACCGGACATGATGAGATATCTAGGGTTTGTATATATATATATATATATATACACAAATACACAGATTGTAGAGTTGTGTACAACAATCCATATTAAAATGTATGCATTCGTAATGAATTAACTAAATTAGAGTGATCTGTATATATATATATATATATATATATATATATATATATATAAAAGAAGAACGGCTCATTCGGAGGACATCACGCAAGATCGAGTGGATGTACCATAGCTAGCTACGTCACTGGATTGGCAAGTCTGGCTCAGGCAAATAATGAAAAACACTCTCTGACATGCCAACGTTTTCGGCGGTCGCAGAATAGCTGTTAGGATTTGCAACGTATGCTTGTTGCGTTGCTACTGTAGATGTTCCATCATCTTTCTTCGCCATCACTTATCAGCGCCCCTTGTCTGCTACCAATTCACTCCTCTATGCGCATCCTTCTCCTCACAGTGTAAGGCGGATACAAAAGTTCTCATACATATTTATTCAATCTTTCAAAGTGTTTGTGTTCTCTTCAAAATAGGTACCGCCCGCTGCAATGCACTTATGCCACCTTCTTTCCCACTCTTGAAAACATTTTTAAACTCGTCTTTCGGAATTTTGCAGTTAAGTTGCTGCGCAAAGTTTTCTTTACCTTCTCTATAGGCTCGAAACGTATTTAAAATTTATCCGTGGGAACAGGAAAAGTCGTACGAAACTAGGTGCGCAAATACAGAAATTGGATTTTTAAATCAAGTAATCCGAAATCGGTAAAGATGTGTGCTCCGGTGCGTCGTCGTGATGGTGGATCCAAAAGTTGTTTGATCAAAGTTTGGGCCTCTTGGGCCGGACGTTCTGTCTGCTTTGTCTAAGATTCTTCGATCGACGTTCTCCTTGGTAGCCCCACTGGAAGGATTGGGCTTTAGTTTCGACATCGTAACCATATATCATTGACTCGTCTGCTGTAATCATTCTCTAAAGCAATATGGGGTAATCTGCTACCCCCTGAAGGTTCAACTCGGACACATTCCGACGAGCGTTAATTTTCTGGAAAATCAACAGTTTTGGAACTAACTGCGTCGCCAGTCTTCTATCGCGTAAGATATTGGTTAAGAATGCTACAATTGATTCTTATGATATCTCCAATTTCTCAGGTTTCCCCTTGATAGTAATTCGGTGACTGTTGAGTATGTTATCACAAACTTCTCAACGTTTTTTTCCGGCGGCATTCGAAGGGGGGTAATCTACGTTCTTTTCACGTCTGTTGCGAAACCGACGGTACCACGTATGCACAGTGTTTCGGAATACTGCTTGATCGCCACAGGCAGTTTGTAACATTACCACTTTAGAACATATGATTTGGTTTTTAATACAAAACTTGATGCAGATTCGTTGCTTCTTCATTTTCGGTTCCTTAAAAACGCCGAAATCCGCCCTTGTGTATATACATGAATATATATATATATATGTAAATATATATATATATATATATATATATAAAAAATCTTGTGATGATGTATTTATCATTTACAATACGTTTGCACACTCGGCAGTGCTCGCCGCCTTATATATATATATATATATATATATATATATATATTTATATACATATGAGTAAGTGCACGCAATGCACCTTGTATAGTATCCGTCATTTAGGCTGTAGCCCATCGCTGTCATGATATGAATTAATCCAAATAGAGCGAAGAACGCGTCAATTGGTACAGTTTTCAATGCACATGTAACATGTCTCGATGATCGAGTTAACGATCGCCGCATATACAGGCAGCATTTTAACTTTTACTAGCCGACGGCGCCGTTTCTGTAATTCTACTGTAGAACGAGTACTCTACTCGTGTTTTCCTGCCACCCTCTTTAGATCGTATGGGTATAATCCCTACTAGAGAAGATACACGCATTCGAGGAAGCTCGCTTGTAGGATAGTCTGCTAAAGCGAGGACACACTAGGCCAATAATTGTCTCCAGTACAGCAGTGCATGTGCCCGGAGCACCCCCGGAAGAGCGATAACAACAACATCAAGCAGCTGCCCTACGACCCTTAGCGAGGTCTAGCAGCTAGGGCAGCAGTAACAACAATAACCTCAATAACAACAACACAACAACGACAGGAACCGATACAATGGCAGCAACAACAACAACAACAGCAACAACAATAGAGCTGAATGGATTTGCTGTTCTCAATGGGCGCATGTGGGAGCGCGCGTTTACCAAACGACACAGCCGACAAGCAGCAGCAGACAGATGGCTCCTGCCGACCTCCTACGGCCTCCGCTTTACGGGCACGGGAGGCACATAGGAGGCACTGGATTAAAGACAGACCAGAGCGGGGGGTCGCGGCCGCGGTAACGGGCCCGAGACGGCCTCTCCACCTCCACCGGCCTCCGTAGACGCGCCAAAAACCGAGAAGGGCCGTTCCGCCGAAAACGAATGCTGAGTGCTTGCAGGAATGCACACCGAGAGACGGATAGATATATCGGTAGATAGACGACGCATACACACGGTGGCGTATACGAACTAGCAACCTACACGCGCTCTCCTTCGGAACAACCTGATCTGTGATAAGATCCCTCGCGGTCTTCTCTCTTCGTTCCTCTCTCTCTCTCTCTCTCTCTGTTCTTCGTCTTGTTCTGCCTCTACCCGTTCTTCTTCAACCTCGGGTCCTTCTTGTTTACCTTGCCTGTTCTCCGGTTTTCTTTTTCTGGTGCCCGCTCGCTGGCATCTACCCTTTTCCGATAGTGTCGCGAGTGAACACGAGAGCGTGTTCAAGTGAATGAACCAACCCGATAAAGGCCCCTAAGACTGCGTGCTTGCTGTGAATGCATTCACACGCAATAGACGAGTATGGGAACAGTGACAAAACCAACTAGGACAGCAGCAGCAGCAACAACAACAACGTCAACACAGCAACAACGACATCAGCAGCAGCAACAACACAATAACAACAACAATATCAACAATGGGAGCGCTGCGGCGTGCACATTGAGGACTCCACCCGTCCTCTTTTCTTTCTGCTTATGGCTAAACAACAATGATCGTCTGATTATTGATCACTACGACTACAAAGAACAACAACGACAACAACAACAACAACGACAATAGCCAACCTTAGGCATAGTTCTCTGCGGACGTCGACGATTCGCCGTTTCCAAAGCAGTGCCTCGTTGGTGGCAATAGTAGTGTTGTTGTAGATGTTTTTGAGATGGTTTATTGGTGACCGTACCGTTCGGTCTTGGAGCTGTTATTTTTGCTATTTGCTGTTACTGTAATAAGCTTAAGCTCAGTTAAGGTTCGACGGCTTCCGTTTCTGATCTCCGTGGCCGAGGCAAGTGCATACACGAAAACAACACGTTTTCAAAATGACCAAGAGGATAGAACGACCACGTTGTGTAATATGTCATCATGTTATGTGAGACAATTGAATACGTCAGCGTATACGGACGTTTTAGATAATATCCTTAGCTATGGCCTACCTAGCTCACTGAGTCCACCCGTACCATGTGCGTACGGGTTGCACATTGATTTTGTTGTTTGAAGAGGACACGCTGAAGATTAGCCAGCGATACAGACGTGTTGTGGAGACCTACTTACACAAAACTTTAACACTAACTATTTGTTCGCGTTACGCTACCAAGCTGGCTATGCATTTAGCACCAAACACCACACGTTTATCACGGGCGTATCAATATTCCCACTCAGACGTTTCCCATCCTGGATCATCCACCTCCAGTCGCTCGTGGTCGCTATCAATTATTTCTACGCATTTTCTCCTTTCACTGTAATATATTTATTACTGTATATATATATATATATATATATATATATATATATATATATATATATATATATATATATATATATATATTCTTTAAATTAAACCGAGCAAGGCCGATTTGATCAACTATGTCGTACCAAGCTATTCCACAATACAATACCATGAATCAGCAGCGTCCCTCCTGTCGCTATACGCTAAAGGGCGCCTGTGGGACCCAGAGCCTTCTCAGTGAGAAGCGTCTTTCGCACGCTGCGAATACCCGCCTTAGTATACCACTCGCCACATCCGCAAGTCCTATGTGTCGTGTCTGGGTGCGCACATGCGTTTGTGTGCATTATTATTATTTATTATTATTATTAGTATTATTATTATTATTATTATTATTATTTTATTATTACGTTATCGTGCCGCAAATCTGCACACATTGCCCCATGAATCTCACTGGAACACCTCAAACCAGTACTGCTCAAACTAGTCATAGCCGTAATGGCAATTGCAGTAGTCAACGATCTATCGCAGTGCCATCGCAATTTTTCATTTCGATTGTGCGTTTTACCCGAAAGATACAATTTTGTTCTAGACACGTTTTCTAAACTCGTTTGTTTTGGTGTGGCTAGTGAAATAGCAATTTGCGTGCGATCTACTCAGGCTAGTATATATATATACAGGGTGCGTCAGTTAAATCCGGACTAAACGTCATCGCCCGTTTCGCAATTTACGTCTAAAAAAAAACAGATATTTCGGTAATTTTTACGTGCCGTTAGGTACACTCCTGAGGAACATTTTTATTCAATGTAGCCACCACCAGCAGCAATTACACTTTCAATTCTGGCGCGAAAGCGCCCGAAGGCCTTCTTCAAAGTTAGCGGATTGAGATTCTTGAACGACTCGACAATGGCTCTGCGTAGCGCTTCTGTATGTGCATGTCGAGACCTGTTAGTTTCTTGCTCAACAACGCCCCATACATAGAAATCCAGGGGATTCAAGTCTGGACTGCTAGGGGGCCATATCGTTTTGTCCCAGAACGCCGTCATGTTGCCCCGTAGCCAATCCTGGACGAGATTACTGGTGTGGGCCGGAGCGCCGTCTTGTTGAAAGACATATTGTCTTCCATTGGACACTCTATCAATCCATGGTTTTACCACGCTTCGCAGAACACGTAAATACACTTCCTTTGTTACGGTTTCGTGCCTGTCAAAAAAATGTGGGGGCATCACGTCTCCTTCATTCGACACAACACTTAGAACGTGCACACTGGCAGGATGTTTAGTTCTATGCACGATTGGTACATCCTCAGGGTTCTTTGCGAGCCACCGGTCATTTTTCGGGTTATGTTTTTGGTCAATGGTGAAGATTTTTTGGTCGGAGAAGAATCGAAGATGTCCCGCCATTTCGTGTCTCAAAAACGTGAGGATGAGATGGCAGCAAGTCATCCTCTTATTTTTCGCGGCCTGAGACAACATCTGTCTGAGTTTGAGCGTGTAAGACTTGTAGCGCAGTTCTTCGTTGATAATCCGACGCATAGAACAATCACGCATATTGAATTTGATCGCTAAACGGCGCATCGATAGTCTTGGATCCTTAAAAACGCAGTTTTGCACCATTTTGATCACTTTTGGCGTCCTCACTTTTCGTCGCCGGTTGTGAATCTTCCTTCCAGGTGTTGCACTACCTAGCCCTGTCTCTTCTGCATCTCTGTAGCGTCGGGCAATGTCGTAGACCGTTGCTCTTTTAAATCCAGTGATGTTGACGATTTCGGCTGGCCGATGTCCGGCACAAAGCAATTGGATAACGGTTGTTCTTCGGTCATATTCGGGACCCAGGTTGCGGCGGCCGTCCATGATGACAATGCGTTTTTGTTCTATTGTGAGTGGGCTGTCTGCTAACGCAAACCGATCTGAATTAACGCCTTCCGTCTATGCTGGGTAGCCCGCCAAAATTTGTCTGGATTTAGCTGACGTACCCTGTATATACATCTATGTATGTATATATATATATATATGCATAATGTATAATAAATATATACAATGTTATATATATGTATATATAATATATACATGTATAAATGTATAATAAATATATACAATGTTACGTAACAGTTTCATATTGTTCCAAGGTTGTTGTGCTATTGTTATGATAGCGAAACTCTGGTCGCCCGACGTTTGTCGCAATTTGTGGCCCAACTCGCTGAAGTACTTACGCGTATTGAAAATCTGCCTGAAATTAAGGATAAAAGCGAGACAGACAGAGAGTGAGAGAGAGAAAGCAGACAACAAACAAAGAAAGTCTGCCAGAGAAGCCGAGCTGCCGAAGCATCGTCCGTAACGTTGTCGGCCCACTCACTACGCTCACTCTAATACGGCATCTATCGACACACAATACTGCTGTTTCGACATATTGATATATAGTCGGACGGTCGGTCGGTCGCCGGAGGACTCCAGCCTGGGAAGGCTGGCTCCAAACTGGCTTCTGACGCCACGGCGTTCCTGCGTCAGCTTCACCCATGTCGTACATCCTAGCTCTCTTTTGCTGCTGCTGCTGCTGCTGTTGCCGCTACTAAGCGTATGATAGCTTAAGGCAAACCAAACACGTAGAGGTATGCTTGGCGTCGGCCGCGTGGATCAGTGCATGGGCACGCGATGGCGCGCTCGGTTCTTTCGATTTCTTCGTAATCAGCCCGGAAATTCTTCACAAGTGTACGTTAAAAAATCAAATAATTCCAGTTGAATGATGTATGTGTGTAAGTTTACTGTAATAATTTCAATTGAATTATGTATGTGTGTGTGTACTGTAATCATTTCAATTGGATTATGTATGTGTGTACTGTGTCTGATATACTTGTATGCTATCATCTATCAAGTGATTAGGCACATCTCTGGCGAAAACTATCTCGCTCTCTCTCTCTCTCTACCAGAGCGCAAAAAAAAAGCTGAAAAGCTGTCTGGAAGCACAATACAAGCATTGTAAGGGGGTGCCGCGAAACATAATTGAACATTTCTGGCCACTTCTTACAGACACGTGAGGATGTGCGTAGTCAGGTGTTGCCGCTTTGCAAGGTCACACTTCTCCTGCTGGACAGTGTGTTTAGATGCTTTGAGCTCATCATGAATAGAGTCTTTTTCTTTTTTTTCACATTCCTGTCTCCGGTGGCCGGTGGGCACACCGTCACCGTTTGGGTGGAGTCTATGCTTAGCAGTACATACTTTGGGGACACGACTTCTTCTTTGATCTCCAGGATCCTTTCTATCGTGCCGCCACCGGCATTGTATTGTAAATGATCAACTTTGCGTCCCCAGTAATCATCTTTGTCAAGGAAGGGTGCTTGCTGCTTGATCTCTTTTGTCGCGCAACAAGTCGTAAGCATTCATGCGCTACAGCAGGTTTCTCTCGCTTCCGCTCGGTTCCTGTAGTCAACATCTCTACAGTGTGCCGCAACAGCGTTTCCGTGTAACGCGCCGGCAATTTTCTAAACAACTCTTGCCAAGCTGTCAAATGCGGGCCTGCGCTGACGACAGCCGTAATTTTTTTTTTGGTGTAGCTATGTCTACCACTGAAAAGCTGCCTGACAACTGTGCGCCAATGTCACCGCCAAACTTTCCGGCACGAAAGCACCGCGTAAGCCACAATCAAATCAAATAAGTTAGTTCTTATAGAACTAACTTAATAGCGATCCAGTAAAATGTCTATTCCTTCCAACGCTGCAAGCAACCCTGTGCAGCGTTGCTTCGTCATTCGTTGAACTTCTTTGCATATTCGAAACGGTAACGCTACCACTACAATCACTCCTATTGGCAACCACAACTCTTAGCGACATCAACAACCTTATGTCACTGAAGAAGAAAACTTTGTTGCATTCGAATTGAGAATCACCGGAGCTTCGCCACAGCCATCTTCCACCAGAACTGAAATAGCATATTTGTGTGTTTCTAACGACGAACAACAACATATGCATACAAACGAAAACGCACGTGCGCAACCATTGCGCGTCATTTTGATCACACAGCCAATAGGCAAGCAAAAAGCCAAGTGATTTAACAAACAGACTAGAAGATGGACGAGCCACTGGTCAGACAAGGTAAGTGGCTTGGTGCTATTTATTATACTTCCGGCTTAGGACTGCTTCACATGGCACAAGACGGGTCAACGCACAACTCTGTAGGGTAACATCCGTTTCTGAAGATGCTTGCGTGTCGTTGAGTTGATTTACTGCGACGGATGGCCGAACCCCAAAGCCAGCTTTCAGCAGAGCTTACAGGTTGACACGCTAAACCTTGGTGTAAATGAACGTGGCACGTGAAATTGACGAGGAAAACACGTTAGCACCCCAAATAGCAGACATCGACAATGAAGAAAGAAGCCAGAAACTCCAGTAGTGTGAGTAGTACCAAAAAAAGTACTGCAATTGCCCTAGAGTAAACCTTCTTCACACGAACGGCTAGGTTTTACGGCACAACAAGAAAAACATACGGCTAAAAAAAGCGTTTTTTTTTCAAATGTATATAAGTATATTAAAAACTCCCCTCCCTTGAGGAATCTGTCGACTTTGATAAAAACACATTTACGGAAGCTATTAAACCACTTTCCAAATATATGTTTTGCTAATCGAAATATTAGCACCATCATAACAACAGAGTCCACTTCGTTTCTCGGTCTGCTTCAGCAGTGTTCATTTCTGCGTACTCTCGAACAAATAATAAATACGTCGGTGCAGTTTCCAACATCGCATGATTTCCGCACCAATCTCCACGAAGCTGGTGCGTTTAAATGCCATTGATATCAATGCAGGTAGATAAAAACGATGCGGAAAAATTGCGAACCCGCTTATGTACGGGGTTCGATTTTAAATCGACACAACCAAAAGCCACACTTCATATAGGTCGGGCTCTCGTTCGTCAAATCTGCTTAAACATTTTTGGTCGTATATATATATATATATATATATATATTTAGCCACGATTACTGACTCTAAAAAGCAAACGTCGATCTGTTGGATTTTCAGTGAAAAGGGGAGTCATTTGAGTGAGTCACGACAACAAGCCTGTTTTAATGCAAGAGCGCAACTTAAAGACGGCTCGGTCGCAAAGAGCTTTCATCGTTCCTGAGCGGTACGGATCAGGAGCAAGCTGGAGGTCGCTGCTGAGACAGTGCCTCAAGCTGTCAGCAACAGCAGCTGCCAAACAAATATCTGCTCATCCTTAGGATTACCACCCCTCTCTTGGGGCGGGGGTGGTCTCTCTAATCAACTCAGCCGATTCCATAGCTGATTGGATAATGCATGGCATTATCAGTACTGGTAAACCAAATTCGTGCTGGACCTGTCAAATCGAAAGCGAGCGCACCGAGCACTGCTCTTCAGTTCGTCATGCTTTGCGCCCATCCAACTTCCTCACGTACTACATGGTTAAGTTAAACTGCACTTTTTTTTTAATTATTAGCACCGAGGAAACAACAATCTAGACAATGTTATATATATATATATATATATATATATATATATATGTTGGATAGTCCAGCACAAATGTAGGGCTGGATTGAGGAGCAAATATGAACACGAAAGCCATTTTTCTTCGTTCGCTAAAACTTGTTCGCGTTGAACTCGTACACCTCTAGACTTTCATATACCCAGCTACAGCTTTTCATATCGAGTCAGCAATGTTGGCCAGACGAAACTATGGAACGTGGTCTGTGATCCCGCCACTATACATCGTGAGTTTTAGCTCGGCAGCAATGCCGGTACTACTAAAAGAGTAGAAGGAAATTGCTGGCGACTCCGACACGTCTCTTTTTTCCGCTAAACAGTTTTCCTGTGTAAAATGCGTAAGCTTTACTGGGGCTAGTCACAAGTAACGAATAAACATCGATAATAGAACATTGGGTAGCTAGAACAGTGGTCACAAGCACTGCACCAGGAGCAGCAGTACAATGCAAACGCGACGGAGAGACATATACTGTACTATGCTACCGAGGGCGATGGTAGTAGCAGCAGCACCACCTACAACACAGGGGTAGAAGTAGTATTAAAGAACGGTTCCAGCTTCTCGCCTCTTCTTGAGGCCATTTAGGTGAGAGGTTTTTAGTGGGTATTATGCCAACAACATCGGCATCGAGTCCCACACTACCCGCTTCGGGTGTGCGAAAAGCATTTTTCCCCTCTCACCAAAAAAAAAAGCACCAACAACACTACACGAAGAACAGGAAGGATAACAACAAGAACACCGACACTCCGAAGATAGAGTATATTCACTACAGCCTGTCGATAGGGCCGCAAGCCCTCGCTAGATCCCGACACTTGCGCCATACAGTCAGGCAGGCAGGCATGCAGGCGTCCGGTACTCTGACAAGTGATCGACATAACACCTCCTGGAATCCTGGAATCCTGGAATTGACATAACCGGAGAAGGGGCGATTTATGTCAACATGTCGCGCGTTTGGCCATCTCATCGTTTAGCCATCCGTTGACTCGTCAGCCAATCGAGCGGTCGAGCATCGAAACTGACTGAATTCGAGAAACTCGGAAACGGATTGCTAACAGAATTCCAATGGCCCCGTCTGTCGTCCGCCGACCCAGTCCACATAGGGATAGATCGAAGGCGGCGACAGGCGTGCACTCAACTGGCCGCCCTTGCCAGGCACGTTGCCCTGTGTGCCAGGGCGCAGCGTTGGACTGGGTTAAAGGAAAGATTGCCGGCGATGGCCCCATTGCTTCAACAGCACCCGCACCCCCCTCCGTGGCTGAAGAACATCTATCTGAGCGAGCTCGTATCGATAGTGGTGAGCGGCCGTGGTCGACCCCACGATGTGACATGGCCGATATATCTTCCGATGCGATGCTGGTGCCGATGCGGGGTCTTTGTCTTTGTCGTCGTCGCCTTTGCCTAAGTGGTGACGAGGCGTGAGTGAAGTCGAGATGGAGGCGCGACCCGAGCGGACAGATTTGACATCCGCAGAACACGCCAAACGTGTTGCCAATAGAGGGAACTTTGTATACGTGTGTACTAAGCGTTTATGTACTAGCAGGGCTTGTGCGCGCAGGGTGTGGGTGGATGCTCAACCCCCTGCTAGTGTCTGAAGCGGCGGATGGATAAACAGATAAATAGATATATAGATAGATACGCGCAGATGGATAGGTAGGTCGGTTGATATGTGGGCCGGCCTGCAATGTTTGTACGAATGAGCTCACACACAGCAACAAGGGATTACGGAAGGGACACGAACTGGCTGGCGAGCGGCGCGAGGAACAACAGCTCTCGGGTGGCTCAAAGATTCGCCACACGCCGCGACACAGGGGCGGAGAGGGAGGAGAAGAAACAGCAGACAGCAGAGGGGAAGACCACCCCGTGCCTCCCTCGATCCGACGGCCTTCGAGTGAGGAGAAGAACTCAGGCGGCTCAACAGCCGCCAACCAGGGGCGCCAATACCAGACAACGAAGAAACGGACTAAGAGAAAAGAAGGCCGCCACGCAGGCAGACGGGCAGACATATAGCTATCGAGATGGATACAACGGCGACGGCAGGGGCGACGAAAAAGCTACAACGAAACTGGCATCTCGAAGAGATCTGAAGTGTGGATTTGGTTAACCCAAATTAGGACAGAGGACTGAGGCAAAGATCTGTCGACAATAATCGATCCATGTCAGCGTCAACCGCTGGAGTTGTCGTCTGCCGGTGTCCAACGGATAGAAATCCCAATGTGCCGATGTTGATGCTGTTGTTGTTGCTGTCGCTGCTGCTATTGTCTCTACCGACCGACCAAAGAGCGGCTAACTCAGCGAGCAACTTCTTCTGCCCCGCTAGCCCGAGGCCTATTCGAGAACTGTCCAACTCTGAGAATCCAAGAGACCATGACAAGCCGAATCGTCACGATCGTAGTTGTCGTTGATGTCGTAGCCGCCGTCTTCGTCGTCGCCGTCGTCGACTGGTGCCCAATGGGGGCACTGAGGGGGAAAATAACATAACAAGTTCTCGTTCAGCTCGTCGGAGTCAAAGCAATAGCCCCGGTAGCTACACAGCAGCAGCAACGGCACCAACAGCAACAGAAGATTTCTTTTTTGTGCTCGTCGTTTTTGCCAAAGCTGCGATGTGCACAAATGTCTTCCTTCCTTCCTGCCTTCTCTCTCGTGCTTGTCAACAAGAAGGCGATACAGCAAGAAGAAGAACTATTGACGCGAAACAGGAATAGCAAGCAAGCGAGCGAGAGAGAGGAGAGATATAGAGAGAGGGGAGGGGAGGTAGGCAGGGATGGAGGTATGGGGGAGCGGTGGTCGGAGGGAGCAGCTTTTTCTGTACGACATAGTTTGCCAACGCCTCGCAGTAGCTTCGCTTCGTCCAGCGGCTCTGGCGGGCGTCGGGGATGACGAAAACAGTGACCGTGATTACGACAGCAATACCGACAGCGGCGAAAGGCCAACGAGCCGCACAACAGCAACAGGTCGGGTCGTATTGACGGTACAACGACGACGACAACGACGACGACGAACTACCACCCCCACTACCTCCACCGCCAGATACGATTGCGTTCTTGCGTCGTACTCGTGCTGAGGAAAATCGAGGGGTATGGCCAACCGAGGGCTCCCTTTGCGCACGCTTTGACTCTCTCTCTCCTAACTCTCGCTATCTCTCCTTCGATCTCGTTCTTGTTTGTCTTTGAGCCCTTCCTTTCATGAAGGGCGCTTGTATCTCGATATTGGGCCGAATCGATATCTTCTTCAGCAACGGGGCACTACTACTCGTCCGGATTCGCCGTGTCGAAGACCGTAACCTTTACGACGTCAAACTGATAGATATTATATCCCCTCCTTCAGAACATGTTCGCGCCTTGTTCGTGCCAATTGTAGCCCACCGCAGATACTCACAGCTAAAGGGCAGCCGTTTAGCTATTCGACGGCTGCTTTTGGGGGGTTTTTGGGGGCACATACACTCTTTGTAGGAAAGCCGATGATGCGCCCTACTACTACTATTACTCACGATTTGACCCTTCGGAATGTAAGCAGGCCTGGTGCGGCCTATGGGATGCCGATTGAGTGTGGCCCGCGAAGCGGCTCTCGACAGGTCTCGACAGTTGCAATGCAAAGACCAACTGTATAACGAGTAAACATATATTTAATAATACAGGTCATAAAGCAAACAGGTCACATATATGGCGGGCGGTTGATACGGATGCATCAACCCGGTGGTTTGAAAGAATGAACAACTAGTTCGATTAAATTGCGTCTGAAACTGCACGGCCAATGGAACTAATAGTTCGAGTAAAACATAGCTAGTTCAGTATAGATGTTATTGAAAAAATAATGAAATCGACAAGGAGTTAGAGCATTATCCTATCTAAACTGAGGCAAACCCAGCTTCAAAAAATACAAAAGGCGACACAAGCTAAACGTGGCTCGTTAACGGAATTTTGCCAATAACGTCCACTGCGATCAGTCACCACGCGGATCACGCATACGCCCATACACTCATTAAAAGGTGCGGAAAAACATCATGGGTCGACATTACATAACTTGTAAAAGCTTGAGCCAAATTGTTTAGCTCGCGGTTTTATAAACGCCCATAGATACTAATATAATTGTTGACCAATTCGCTAGTCGTGTGCCGTGGATCGGCCAATCAACGATCTAATTAACAAGCTAAAATTAAAGTGTTCTCGCATGTGGTCACTGGTACACACTAGCTCTAATCACTAAAGGATACCTGCTTGACAGCAATGCGAACATGTAAACCCCTCTTGCGGTTCTAGCCCTTAGCGGCGACCCATTATGCAATCATCTATGGCAGATCTGACACTAGTATCTCAGATAGTATTTCCTTAGTAGAACCTAATTTCAATGAGCGGCCAATAATCAAGCTTGGGATGTCGGGCATAGATTCCGGATGCTAGCCAAAATTATGATTCCTAATTTCCCGTGAGCAATGCAAAAGGTGGCAGAAGTTTCTTCTCGGCAGATTTCTCTTGACCACTCTCGTTCTCTCTCTCTCTCTCTTTCTCTGACTGCCTACCCAAGTGAGAGTGCACGCATTTGCCCCACAAACGCGCGTTTCCACTGATTATTGTTACTGTAAGTCGCACTTTACGAGGACTGCTCCACTTGCTCCACCTCCTAGCATAATCATGAATCTTTCGTTTGGGCTCGTACTAACGTTGTTCTCTCACTTGATTGAGTATGCCTAAACAAACAGGTGACTAAATGAGTCGTTGTATTAGAAATGTTCCGCTAAGCTCTGTGAGCTGCTACCGCCGGCCGCCGACGACCTTCTGGGTTGACACTCCACGATTCTGCAGTTCAAACGGTCGAGATTTCTATTCGGTGTTGTCGCTGTCGTCGTCACCACGACACTCGCTTACTCTCACGACTATCTGTCATTTGGATCAGATCGTCTGCACGTACGGTCACGTTCACTCGTCTACCGAGTTTGATAGCGGTAATTCTTCACGTGCATAACACCACCACCTCGTGTCTTTCTACACTAGCCAACACGACCTAAGAGTACGACACTACGTCCTGGAACGGCTGGATCTGTCGTGCCACTAGACACGAAACAATAGATATACATAGGAGAGCTTTATATGCGTCTGACGCGAGCACGTGCACGCTTCAGGCGCGTATAAAGCTCTCCTAAAGACTCACAAATCCCAACTCTCCCCTCCAGATCGGAGCTTCTCTCGTCTCGGGCGAGTTGCGGCCGCCTGCTCTAGGAAGCTCGAAGGAAACTTCAACAAATAACAAAATTGCTAATGGATCCAAATGGTTCGGCTAACTGGCCTTTAACGTCGCTCGGCAAAGCGGCATCGGCGTAAAGCGTCAGCGGCGAATGACCAGCACAAGGACGTCCCCCGCACCCCCGTCCTATGGAACCGCTGGCCGCGCGACACAGGTCGGCGATCAATAAATAGTCCAGCACACTTACTCATCGAGCACGTGCTATTATCTACCGCACTACCGCATCTATGATCTACGAAACGTCGTTTACATAACGATCGATTCTGTAGCAATGGTGAGCGGCGGTAAAACAAATGATACGCGGTGTGTACTCGTGTACACGAATAATAGTGTCACATAACGCACACTCAGTGAGCACACTTATATATATATATATATATATATATA
>QVRM01004052.1:0-30138 GCA_003439945.1 Dermanyssus gallinae | reverse complement strand
TATATATATATATATATATATATATATATATATATATATATATATATATAGATATATATATATTATATATTCTGCATCACGTCTCTATGGGAAAGCCTACATTCGTCAATTGAAAGCCAGTCAAATTGGTGGTCATTAGTAGCTACCGGTCAGCACTTTTGTTCCGTACTTGCAGAAATTGATCGGCTTGGATTTTGAAAACCGACACATATGTATTGGATGATCCGAGATCTCGTTTAGAGTCAGCAGTGTTTCGACAGAAACACACACGTTGAATCAAGGTTATCCAACACGGTCGTCTATCGTTCGCGGATCATCTCTCAGGGATCTCAGCAATTAGCTGCTGGAGTCCTTCGTTCCCCTGCCGCCTCGTACCACCTCTATCTGCTCTGTGGTGATCTAAGTTGATCTGATGACCGCAGCGGCTGCTTCCCGATCCTTCTCGAAGTTAGAGTTCTGCACCAACGGTCTGTAGAGAAGGCTTCCTGACATCAAGCCTCTGAAGCTCCTTTGGCTTTGTGCAACATTTTTTGACACTCTGCTACCTAACTACGTCTGTTACTTGTCTAATTGCTTAATTGTGATTGTTCACTGGGGCCCTCTCTCTCGCTCTGCCGGATGAGTTCTATCTGTTCTATCTCCCGTCCTCCTAATGGGTGTCTTCAGTACATAGTGTCTTATATGTGTGAGTGTATGAATTTGTAAAAGAGTCTTGCTTGCATGCAAACACTTTACCTTTGAAGGCCGTGTGACGTATGATTATGATTACGAGTATTTCGGTGGTGATGATGATGACAGTGATGATGATGAGGTGGCTGAGGACCAACTGCTGTTGTCGCTGTTTCGGCTGTTGATGACGAAGATTTAAGAGTACGCGCTTCCTGGGTTTCAAGGTACCTGTGTTGCTACTGGTTTGTGCTTGTTGTTTCTGCTACTGCGTCTACTGTTCCGCAACAGTAGCATTGGTTGCGTTGTTGTCAATGATCCCGAAAGCGCCGCTTTTGTGTACACGACGCGCTGGTAAGGAAGAACAGTAAGTAGACAGGACGAACGCCTATAAAGGGGTGTTCTGGGCCGGTAACAGGTGCTCGACGATACGAGTCATCACTATGAGGAACAAGATTGTCATCATCAACAACAACGGCGACGATGACAACACAGCACCAAAAAGAACCCCCACACGTGCAGCAGCAGCAACAACAACTGTAGCAGTAGCGGCAGCAGCAGCAGCCACCGTAGCGATGTCAAGAATCGCGGTGATCTAGGATGACAGCTAGGTTATTATACACACATATATTGAGCGCAATTAAGATGATCTCGATGAGACGCTCGATCAAATTGAAGTCAAATACTGATGACGACGACGAAAACAACAACCACCGAGCACAACCAACACATGATTACGACGTGACGTGGACCACCGATAGGCCTCTTCTCTTTGAGTCGAGTGGAGTAGCGAACTGACAAAACGGACGCAGATGGTCGTGGCCGTCGAAGTTGAAAGGGTGCAAGGACAGGTGCAAGGGCAGTGTTTATAGTGATAATTTCCAGTAGCATTAGTAGTAGCTGTATGTAGTACGCAGTAGTAGTCGAAAAAGTAGTAGAGCAGTAATGGTGGTGGTGGCGATTGAGCGAGTGTAGAACTAGAACTAGTAAAAGTCTCCTCCGTCAGCACCCGGGATAAGCGCCATGCTAGCTGGACTCTAGTTGTGGTCCATGCGATGATACTTTGGGGCCTGCTCGCTTGCCTGATTGGCTTGGTATGCTTATTGCACTATACGCACCGCACAACCACAAAGCAGTAGTAGCTCTGTCACGTCGTGCGACAGACGACGTCACAGACAATCAGCAGGACCGTTGCACACCGACGCTCGACACCACTCACTTACCCCCAGATGCGGATCAGAACACGTGAGGAGAGAAATGGTGATGACGACAACAACGATAACACAACGAACCGAACGACGAAACAAAGGCACGTCACAACAACCCGCCTGAGAGCGGCCAGGCACGCTTACCTACCCACTCGCACAGAACACAAAACACACGAATGTAGGTCTCCCACACAGACACAGAGGGTCACACTCGGTAGTGACCAACCCACAACTCTCGGGACGTCGTGGATCGAGGCCGCGGGACGCGGGGGGGGAGTTGCAGGAGGTCGCAGGAGATCAGCGGGCTAAAGCAAGGACTAAACAGCTAGATGGCTGTCTCGAAGCGAAATACGGGCGAAGAACGCGCCTGTTGACTAGGCAAACCTGTCAAGGATCAAACAAGTAGCGGCTACCGCGAGGCGTTCCACCCCCCTGAGGTCTCTATGTACACACTATATACACTAATACTGCCGTTGTTGTTGCTGTTGTTGATGAGATGTTCGTGTTGTTGTTGTTGCTGCTGATGTTCCTGCTGTTGTTGCAGCTCCTTCTAATGTTGCTGTTGCGGCACACACTTGTTGTTCACAAGAAGAGTCCACATGGCACACACGACACGAGTGGGGTTGTCACGACGCTGCTTGTCACGATATCATCTGTTGATCGATTAATAGATGGAGGGATGGATTTACTGGTCGATGCGTCGATTGCGCAATCGCTTAAACGCTCTCGTCATTAGGTGTCTTGGTGTTGTTGTGGTTATTGTTGTTGCTTGTGTTGCTTGAGCATGCATGCTGCTACATGGTATGTTGTTGTTGCTGCTGCTTCTCTTACTGTTTGCGGTTTGACGCACCACATCCAGCCTCGTCATTATTGATACGGACGTTAAATAACGGCAGATCCGAAGGACCAGAACAAAGCAGGTACAACAGAAAGAAATGAAGTTTGCTTCGCCAAACGAATCCGTTCTGTCGGATTCCGTTGGTTACGTACGGGCTGGCGTCAAAGCCAAAATGAGGCTGTGCTGGATTCTGGGTTTGCTGTTGCCTGCTGGGGTCGTGACGGTGGGTTCGAATCGTCATCGTGGTGATATCGTGGTGTTCAAGGTTGCTATCGCGTAATATTATCATTCAGATGATTATAACATATTCAGATGATATGGTGATGGTGATGACGATGGCAGCGTATGTTACTGAGGTACTGCTTCGCGGGTGAGTGGTCGGATGCAATGGTCGGTGCAAACAACAGGCCGTTCGAACGTCGCACGGCGCACGAACCAGCGGACTCCAATTGACGCGTGCCGGTATCAGCTGCAACAGAGGCAACCAAAGCGTGTGGGCTAACAAATCAAGGACACAACTAGTTTCGAGGTTTCGAAGTCGATTAGAGACGTCGATACGACAGAACCGCCGACGTCAGCATGTTTGCTGTTGCTGCTATTGCTGTTGTTGCCAGTGCCAGACGCTGTCAGTGAACTCGTCGTCGTCGTCGTTGTTGTTCTTCGTCTTATTGTTGTTGTTGTTGTTGATGATAGTGGTGTTGTTGTTGTTGTTGCTGTTGTCGTTGTTGTGCTTGTTGTTGCAGTTTTCGTTGTCGCCGTAGTGCGTGCTGCCACTGTTCTTCCAATTCGAGATGGAGCTGTTGCGGAAACCATAAACGTAAGCTTAGTGTTGCTGCTGCAGCTGCTGCCGTAGCTTTTACGGTCGTATTTCTTCTGTGATTTCTTTGTCAGGCAATCATCAGTCGATGCTGTGACCGGTGGTGCGTCTTCTCTGTTGATGTTGCTGGCCGTCGTGTTGTGGGGTGTCGTTTCCACGCGTCTGCCGAGGCGGTATCGCAAATGTGGCCGTAGATGTCGGCTTCGACTTCAACAACAAAAACCGCACCACGACCAAGATTACCACTGTCACCACCACATCAGCACTAACAACAACAACAACAGCACAGAACTAACCACAGCAACAATCACAGCAGCAACAACAAGCACAATTCTAGCAGGCACAGCAACTAGGCACAACAACAACAACGACGACGACGACGATGACGACGACGACGATGATGACGATGACGCCAGAAGCAGCAGCAGCAACTAGAACTGCCACGCAAGAAAACTACTGCTGAAATTACGGAGGCGGCGTTGTCACGCCGCGTCGTGTCGTGCCGTGCCCACCGACCGAACGGCGGACGGAAGTCGCTGACGCAGACGATTCGCTGGCGGCCAACAAAATCGTCGGACGTCGGCCGAGCCGTCAGGACGTCGAGATACGTCGGGGTAACGCAGTGATAGCAACAACGGCGTTCCGTCCGGCGGGGACCGTCGGCAACGGGGGCCGTCAAGCGTCAGCGGGCGACGGAAAGGCAGGCGTCGTCGTCAGTTTCTCAGTCAGTTAGTGAGTTTGTCAACCAGTCAGTCAGTCAGGCCGTCCTGACCATAGCTGCAGGGACCCCAGGACGTCAAACGGATGACGCTGACGGCGGCGGCGATGACAACAACAATGGCAACAACGACGACGGCGACGACGACGACGACGTCAACAACAACAACAACGCCGCCGCAGGTCGTCGTCCTGAAGGCGTTGGCAGTAGTAGTAGTAGTAGTACCACCACCACCACCAACAACAGTAGCGGTAACAGGACCAGGACCAGTAGGACGACGACGACGACAGCAGCAGCAGGACGGCGGCGGCAGGACAGCAGCGCGAACGACGAAAACAAACATGTCTTGCTTACAGTGGAGCCAGCGATGCGCGAGTAAGCGCACATTACTTCCAGAAGGGTGACCGCCCAGTGCAGTCGGTAGCCGCCGCGCCGGAGCACCAGTAGTCGTCGTAGCGGCAGCAGCAGCAGCAGCAGCAGCAGCATAGAACCATCACCATCATCACCACCATCACCAGCTACAGAGGGAGCGGCGGCAGCAGGCGCTGAAGCAGTAGCGCCCCAAACGGGGGCGCGGGAGCGGTGGGGGGGGCGCGCGCGCGACCAACCCGCGAGGGGGCGCCACGAGCGCAGCTGGCGAGGACTCGACGACGCCAACCCCCTTCGTAGCCGCGTTGGTCGGCTATTGGTCGAGCTGGAGCGCGATCCGCCCACTGCGACCGCCCATCGGTGGCGTTGACGCCGCCCCCTCCTCGCCTCCTTCTCTTCTCCTCGATAGTCGACGACTTCGTTAGGATGTACGGTGGTGGTGGTGGTGGTGGTAGTAGCAGCGGCGGCGACTGGGGTGCTGGCGGCCGTTGGTACCCCCCCCCCCCCCGGCCAGTGCTTCACCAGCCGGTCGCTCCCTTCCTTTGCCATGTACTGTGTGCGGGCCCCCAAAGGCGCAACGGCTGCAGCCGCAGAGAGCAACAGCAGCAGCGGCGGCGGCGGCTGCGACTGTGCTGGTGGTGGTTGTGGCGGCAGCGTGTTGAGTTGGGTGCTGCGTTCGTTGGCGCCCGTTTCTACTGCGCGTAGCAGCATCAGCACCATCACCACTAGTAGTACTGGTAGTAATAGTAGTAGGAAAGGTTGTCGTCTTACTGGTAATAGCAGTAACAGTAGTAGCAGAAGAAGTAGTAGTAGTAGTAGCTAGTAGCATGGGTTCTAAGACGCGACTCAGCACGAGTTTTGTGCTGCACGCAAAGCACGCAACCAGCCAACAACAGCTACCCTGGTGAGTTCGAGGTCTAGGCCGGTGACTGCGGCTAGCTCGTCCTATTCAGGACAGCGACGCCTGCTACCATCCGGACGCACCACCTCCGCCACGGCCACGATTACCTCTACCGCCACGACCACGGCCACTACCTTCATGACCACTACCGGCACCGTTGGCCGCTATAACGTCCTCATCCTCCCTAGCCCACCTTCTAATAACACCTTCCTCTCCTCTCTCCTCCCACTTGGGGGTATTTGTAGGGTCCTCCTTGACATGGCGCTGGCAGCGGCGGCGACAACGATGGGACGCTGAAGACGACGACGGTGACGGACAACGGCAAAAACGACGCCTCCACGACGGCAGAAGCGGCGTCAAACACCACTCGGCTAGTTCGATCTCTAGTTCCTCTCGTATCATCGCACAGTCCTACCATCCTCATCATCAAGGGGCATCCTTGCCCTGATTTTCTTGAAGAACGACTAGACTGACAACATGGCTACGGCCACTATTTCCGCTCCTGCTAACTTTACTTACTTTTCAGAATAACTAATACGACTTGTATAACTGCTGCTGCTACGGGTGCTGCTTCTGCTATGGCTACCCTGCTGCTGTTAGGGGCACTGTGCCCCCGAGTGGGAGCAATGCCAACTGGGCAAACAGGATGGGGTGGTCACAGCTAATCGTCTTGCCATAGCTTCGCCACCGCCGCCGCTCGAACATCGCTGCGGGCCCGGGATCGAGGTCGAGTTCGCGAGCTCTAGCCCGAGTCCTCGGGGTCGCAACCACACCGACGACAACACAGAGCGATCAAATGTTGCGGTATACCTAAATATCTCAACAACCGTCCGGCATTCGGTGCACTCGAGATATGCCCCACGTCAGTGTCAAGCTTATAGGAGACATAGAGTAGTCTAGATACAAAAACCACGCATTTAAAACACACAGTTTTAATCCTAACCTTTTACGATAACCTCACAAAATCCACCAGCGAGAGAAAGAGACAGAGAGACTCCTCTCTGCAACACCACAGAACCACTGCGCCTGGCACTTCTTGACTCTTGAAGATGCATACCTATTTTTATTCATATTGAAACGTATCACTGTCATCGATTATTATTCGTTTTTGTAATTGTATCTCTTTCTCACTCTGGAACTGTCCTGTGTGGAAAACTAAAGAATAGGCTTACATAAAGGCTTAGATACACGAAAAGCGGAGGGACGTTTTTTGTGTATGTAAGCCTTTTCGTGTATGAAGCCGTTTCTGGCCGGCTCACCTGCCGCGGTTTTAGGCCGTGTGGCAGCCGGCATAATAAGGTAGGATGCTGACCCGCGCAGAATCAGGCCGATTCTATATGATGGTCGCCCTGTTTGCTGGCACTAGGCATGAAATGTGACTTT
Organism: Dermanyssus gallinae; assembly: GCA_003439945.1. Taxonomy (NCBI): domain Eukaryota; kingdom Metazoa; phylum Arthropoda; class Arachnida; order Mesostigmata; family Dermanyssidae; genus Dermanyssus; species Dermanyssus gallinae. The sequence goes on along the minus strand of QVRM01004052.1, from coordinate 23,238 downwards.
TAGGCCGACAGTGTGTTTAATCTTCATTCGACGCCTGACGTCAAGTTAGCTGGCACGCGGCAGTCAGGAGCAGGGCTACGGCGAGAAGGTGAAGAGACCTAGAAGCAGCAATTTGTACCTAGGACAGCTTTAGAACTGTACTGTATGTCGCGATCATAAAAGATTGCCTCCTTTCCCCTGAATTATTTAACATCGCATACAAGGCGTATGCCAATGCAGTTCACATGGCTCATTTTGGAACAGAGATTGTTGGGGGGGGGGCTGACCCTCAGCCAAGATTTAACGTCCACGGAACTGCTTTTCGCATAGCTTCATAGACGGACCCCCAAAAATACAAATGAGCAACGGTGGGGCTCAAACCCGCGCATCCTCTATATGTCTCCTCCGGTTGCGAGGCGCAGACAAATGCACCCACCACGCCACCGGGCTCGACTGAGATTATTAGTCCAGATTCGCAAGGTGGTGTGCGACCTAGTGTCTCGCCTAGACTCCTGTCAAACGTATGGTACATAGACGACAAAAAGACAGGGAGCACAACGGAGACTGTAACCTACTTGATATTACTAAGGACTTGTGTACAAAGGTGTAGGCGTACTGGAGTAGGCTCCGGGCAAATACGAGATCATCAACAGAACATTCACATTCGCGCAGCCGGCCAATTCAAGCCAGTTCAATGCGTTTAAGTGCTGCTACTTGGCTGCAAAGAAATCCAAACGCAATATCTAAGACAGCTGGGGTTGCAACAAACACAAAAACACCAATTTCTTGTCACAGAAAAGGACGTGTGGTACAATTATCATGTCCATATAGATTGTTTCCAATCGACGTGCTTCTAAAAGGGAAAAACGTTACTAATCGTCAATTAGGCGAGTGGTGTTTGAATTTGCATGTGCTCATTTGGCCATCCACCAAGCAAACAATTCGTTTAAGAACTCACCGCGAGCCACGACTTTTGGAGTGATTGATCGTTGCCTTCTTAGGTTGTTGTAGCGCACATTAAAAAAAAGTGTTCTAGCAATTCACATTTGCGTAGTTGACGTAACGCAGATACGTTGTTTTGAATAAAATGTGACTCTATACTAGAAACAACATCACATAACACGCTTCGAGGGCACCTGATTCGCAGGCGTCTTCGTCTTGCATCTGCTACTACAAATACCACCACTCCGAACTGGTGGTTCACTAAAAAGCGCAGAGTCATGCTACAGCGTTTGCTTTCATTAAACGCTTATGGCGGTCTTAATTGCACATAATGTTGCACATGATTATTAGCCTAAAAGTTACAATTGCTGCAAACAGGATTTAAAGCGTATTTTAAGATGATGACGTCTATCAAAGCTAGCCAAATGCCTGAAAAATTGACAAAGATTGTCGACAAATTGTCTGCTATACGCACCTGTGCATGCTTAGCGGTATGCTGTAACCGATCGCTAGGGATGGCCTAGGAATCTGACGCGTCTGTGATCTCGCCTTACTGCTTTATATGTATATGCTATACTCGGCTATGTGCAAAGCGGCTCTTTTCGTCCAAACGTTGCTCGAAGCCCGGACGCGTGAAACACTCGAGATCACCGAGAAAAGAATGCAAATTCTGTATTCTTGCAGGCGGCACTACGGTGAAGTCCCCGTAGCGAATGTGTGCCCAAGACCTATTATGCTTGGCCAAATCTCACATCATTCGTATCAAACAGAAACAGTCATTGGTAGGGAAATCGCAATCACAAAACTGCGCCCTCACGTTACATAGGGGTAGAACGGCTACACAGAATCTATAGGCAAAAGTTGAAAATTGACCGCGATCCCAGCGGCAGCGACTTTATTGTTCATAACAGGACGCCCACTTGCTATCAACTTGGTACAAGTACCCAGCCAAATTGATATCAACTTGGTACAAGTACGCGTGATTTTCGACCTGGGCTCACCACGTCTGACGGGTCACATGCGTTTGTAGTCTAGCGATTCATGCCTCGCTGGTTAGTGTGTTATGTCATCAAGCATGCGATTTAGACAGTGATTCTCGGCAGAATGATCGATCCCTATATATAGGTTTTGCTATAAATGGCTGTGTTAAGGTTAGTTGTTTATCTAGCAGGAATGTTTAGGTACCAGACCGTAGGAGAAGTTTTACAATGAAAAATGGTAAAATATAATATCGGTACTGTCTCTAGCCGAAAGTGAACTATAACATCGTCGAAAGATGTCTCCATCGTTGATTGAGAACCGCGATTTTTTCTGGTTCGAACAGTGGCAGGTAAAGAGAAGACACAACACGTGGACTTGCAGCACTTTCGCAAAGTCATTTCATCTACGTGCAATAGACAGGGTTAAGTCACCGACGGCGTTTTTGTAGCGGTCCTGGCCGGTGATGCTACATCTTGGCGGTTTCCGATGCCCTCAATGCCTCAACGTGTGATTCATTTCGACGACTTCACCCGATGCAGCAATTCGCTTTCGCTTCGGCGCTTCGCGTACCGACCGCGTATCAATTAGCTTTTTTTAGACACTAAACGCATAATTCCAGGCAAGACAATCATCTTGTGTGAATTAGTGGTGGGCATCTTAAATCACATAACTGTAATCATGAAACAAAATGTCAGCTGTGCGTCATTATTTTTGACTTTGGTTCTCTCCCTCTTTGAATTGTTTTGTAGAGTTTGTTCTACCTAGTTTGTCAATGTCATACGTTGACTTCTAAAGTCGCGCGAAATTAGCGCTGCATGCCGGCGACCCAAGTGCTTAAGCAGTTTGTCATATAGGCGTTGGCATTCTATGGTTCAGATCGTTGACATCAATGTTTTCTTTCCCTTCTAACAGTTGTGCCTTCACAAAGCCTTCAGTGTACGCAAAGCCGTGCGTGCATCGAGTGAAGATGTCTGCTAGTTTGAACAGCGCCCATGATACGCTCCAGTCCAATTGAGTTAAAAAAAAAGAGTTCTTTATGCCATGCTGTGTGACAGATCCCATGAAGTTTCCCAGTTCGCTGCTCGTATTCGAGCATCGACTCGCGTCATCATTTCTCGTATCATTACGCCCACATCAGGATGAGCTCACAACTTGATTTACAGCACGGCGAGATCGCGGTACTCAGGGGATTGTCGCTTTTGTCGAATAAAAGTCCAATTGTGGTCCTAATACATTTACAAGCGTAAACAGCTTCCAAGTTTGGCATACGACGTTTGCCGTCTTATCAAGGACAATTGTTTTCGTATTCTCTCTACAAGACTAGAGAAAGTAGTTGTTTCTATTGCCGAACCTAATTCGGATTGGGGTCAAAGTAGTCCAAAGTATGTGTATTCGAATCGCCCAAACTGAGGGTAATGGCTTACTGTACTCAGAAAGTCGATTATAATGCATTCGATCGAGGTGTTTCAAACACTCAAATATCGGCAGCACCAATGCGAGCTAGCTAGATTATCTTAAAAGCAAGTCATATTCATTACGTATTATGATTTATATTGGTAAAGGAAGCGTGCGCCTTGGCACCAGAGTGAAATCTCGGTCGAGCGTGAAATCTCGGTATCGATGAGCGCGCAGAAGCCGTCTGTAAGGCACTTGTGATGACTCCACATTGTAATGGCAAACCGTGATTAGTGTTCACATTCCGCTTTTAGAATTATAGGTATTTGGCTAAGTTCACAGAGGCTTTCAGAAGCCACGAGCGTACAGAGCTAAGCATCGTATGTCGAAAACAAGTCCTCGTTAGATTGATTACAGATTGAGAGGTTTCAACCTAATTATCGTTCCTGTTACCTGTATGTACCACCAAGCGAACACAGAAGGCCACAATGTGTGTATGTATATTCGAAGCATAGTAAAGCTAGGCAGCTTAGATGCCACGCATCTCATATCAACTATCTGCAGACTGCATTGCATCATTTATTATCGTCTAGCTCTACGCATTCATTGTTAGCGCATATAACATATATATATTGTATGTTATTGAAAATAAATATGTATGCCTATATACACTGTGGTAGGCATGTAGTATATAGTAAGCGTATGTAGATATGGAATTGTTCTCATACTATTGTATCTGCAACATTATTACCCAGCATGATATGAAAACGTGCGTAGAATACTTAACTAACACTCCCAGTGTCCATGGAAGTTAGTTAAGAGTTAGTTAAGTATAACAAAATACCGAATCAAATATAAGCACACTATTCCTTCGACAATAGTCAAACTACAACGGCCTTATTGCCAACTGACAAATTGGGCTGTGCTTTGCTAAACTACGACAGTGGAGCGTTGTATGGCGCCCATTGTAACGCAGCAGGTTTCTTCCCCTATTGTCAAGTGTACATAGCTGAACGATGTGCACAGAGGAGGTTCGTGTACTTCATTATTAATCAACGCATTCGCTACACGTTTTGTCACTAAATTAAGTTGCCTACCAACACACTGCCCCCATAAGCAAGATAACAAGATTTACTTTTATAGAAGTTTTCAGTCTCCACGAGGCCGGTGCACGTCGCAGCCAGTGCACCATCAAAGCGAGTACAGTGTCAGAAAGTTCAATACCTTGCGGTGTAGCGGGTTCTCAGCTTGGTCTGCTCTTCGTATTCATCCAGCAGGCAGACAATAAATGACGAATGAGCATTACCGGGGTTCAAACATACCCGCACGTTTATTATCCAACCATTAAGCGAAGGCATCTGCGAAGGTATCTAGAGGGCGCATCTCCCAAGGCGCGCTTTGCTTCAAGTTGAGTTCCCGTTGACTTTAATATGCGTCCAGCGCTGCGTCTAGAGGTTCACAGTTGCTGAAGGCTTCCTAAACTGCACACGCCGGCGATCTACCTCACCACCTCCCCACCTCAACGGTAAGAGTGCGAAAAGCGAGACATCTCCGGTGGGCAGCTCTTCTTGATCTTCCTCCCCCCCCCCCCCTCTCTCTCTCTCCCTATCTCTCGGTCTCTTCCAGTCTCAATCTCATGTCGAAGGTAAAATAGCAGACAGCGTGGATTGAGACAACCCCAGTCAAGCCAATCGGCTGATTCCATGATTTCCCTTCATTGCTGTGCGAAGAAATCCGATCTGCCCGGTGGGGCCGCCTGGGGAGGGGGGGGGGGGAGGGGGGGGATGAAAGATGATGTGATGATTGGCCGTTCTATTGTCGGAGGGTCTAACTGGAGGCGCCACTGAGCTAGCTCGACACTGGAGAACATCCACCCCCGACTTCATAGGCTTCATGTGTGCGTTCCCCACGGCTCGGCTATAAGCCTCGCTCAGAAGAAGGCCGACGCTGCGTGTAGCGAGATGCTCGCCGGCGCTGTCGATACGCATCGCATAGCTGGCATACGCTTGCCGCAGTGAGTGTGGGGAGCTCTAACCTCGGGCGGATGGTCGGGCGGGCGAGCGAGCGTCCGGCTGGCGCAGATTGCTCACCCATTCTCGGCTAATCACATCAGGGAAAACTGTTCGGCGTGAATAATAAATGAATTAATAAGTACCTACGCCTCTGGTAAACACTTCATCGCTTCACATGACCTCCGACAACAATCGCGCTTCAACTCTCTGACTTTTCGCTGCCGACTGTATCGATCGGTGTGTGTGTGTGTGTTTAGTCGACGTAAATCTGGAATCAGCGCGGGGCAGATTGAGGAAAGGTGATGTGATGCATAAGAAAATCTTCTCGCCTAAGAAACGTGACAACAATTATGGGCCTTTAAAAGGCAATAAGCAGATTTTTCGCTACATACAACACCAATAACGTCACTGCGAGCTCTTTCACGCTGAAGAATGGTGGCAGCTGGGCGCAGCATAAAATGATTGCCTAACTAAAATGCCCTACTGACATAATCTGACGCGCCGTTTAAGAAGATAAGATTGTATAACGCACGAAGATATACGTCAGTCTCTCGAAGGAATGAGGACAACTGAGCCACAAACTGAGATTGGCAACCTTGCAAAGGTTCGATCCTACCTGACTTAAGCGAGTACTAGAAATCTGAATGCATAATTTTTTGTCAATCACTATCTTTGTTAAGGCTTTGCGCTGAACCTATAACGTTGAGTGTGCAGTAACCTATATAGAAGCACCCGATAAATCATCACCCATTCATTTAATTATGTTTTTTATTAATTATTAATTATAGTTATTCTCATACAATATGTACAATAGAGCCAGTACTCTTCGTGAGCCCGGAAATGATTGCTCTCGCAAATGTACGAGTCAGGGTGATCCGAATTCTCTGTGCGGTCCTCGCGTGCACTAGATACTTCAACTAGCTCCCTATATGGTAACTCGATCATTAGTACGCTTAATATTTCACGGAATAGACATTGAAATTATGCACGTAAAGAAGATAAGCGCAAAAGCTATGTTTCTTTAAGGGTTAAACAACGACTAAGACAAGCAGCTAAAACTCTATGGATAGGTTATCTCGATTTTTTCATGCAACCTTTCCAATTCCTCCTTAGTAAATTACAATGCATAAAGTATACATACAAAAATATCTTTTATCATAGACGCAACCGCGGGGGATTGCAATCACCTGCGGATTGCGGATCTCTATACTAATGCTATAAACACAATTTTGCCGTATAGAGCATTTGCTTTAAACTTTGGCGGGTATGACGCGTTCGTCTGAGTATAGGCTTCGTAAAGCAAGTTTTCTGCTCCTAATAGCAATTCGCATGTTCTATGTAGTGTATCTCTCGATTTTTTAAAACTTTTTTTTGCTCTCCTCGGCAATTTTCTTGCTAACTCTTAAAGACCCATTCTCGCCGGCATTTTAGAAGAAGATGCCGTTAGACTTCTATTACAAACAGCAGTCACGTGTCAGTATATGCTTCTGTCAGTATATTTTGTTCTAAGACCAAATAATCTCCGGAGCGGCGTTTCCATCCACCCCCACGAGATTGCTCGGGTGGACGTTGTGAACAACACATTTGCCTGGAGGATTGTACGTCGTTCACAGATTCAAAACGACTTTGCTTCTATTGTAATACCCCTTTTTCAATAAAGGTGATATGATATGATATGATATGCCCCTACGGGACGCTGTTTGCAAACCCGGTGTGGCTTCACTCGAGACTTCTATTACAGCTCCCCTACAAGCAAAGCTTTTTCCAAGCTGTATGCCATAACGAAGACAAAACAGTCGGCCGTCGTTACTCGTTATTACCTTGATCGATGCACCTTGACCTTGACGTCAACTTGGCCTATTTGGCAATTCCTCCTAAATTAATTGGTGCTTTACGATGATTTTGATTTCCACCGGTTATGAGGAATTCGGATGTGTTTGACCTTATTGCAGGTGATCGACCTCACATGCATTTAAGCATTTATTTACACTTTTAGTTAAATATAAAAAGTTTGACCACTTTGCACCTGCACCACAAATTGTGATATCCTTCTTTGATTAGCTAGATTTGAACTGACATGACGCCATTAGTGTTAGATTGGTCCTAAAACGCTTAGAGCGGCAGCATATATGTTAGCTACGCATTCAGATAATCAATGTATACTTTATGTATAATGTATGTCAATACCTACTGAGTATTTGCTTTTCATTGGGATAACCTTTTATTGTAATATCGACCAGGTCCTTTCTAACATTTGGTCCTAGAGCTAATCGAGCCCGATAGCGTTGTGAATTTTGCTTGATTCACTGCGCCTCGCGACCAGAAAATACACATAGGTGCACGGGTTCGAGCCCCACCGTTGCACATTTGTATTTATGGGGGTCCGTCTATGAAGCATTGCGAAAAGCAGTCCCGTGGACGTTAAATCTTGGCCGAAGTTCAGCCCGAAACATATGTTTGGTTCTAGAGCTAGGGCCTCCAACAGGTCCATATCTCTGCTGACCCCTAAGGCTGTACATTATTTAACAATATGCTCGATTGACTCATAGCCCACATGCCCAACATTATGTATTTTGCCCCTCCCTATATTTAGCTCTTTGTATCCTTGTATTCAACATCTCTGCCCTGGCATCTGCTAGTAGCCCACTCGCTCTTGAATTATCGTATACTCATTCTGACCCGCCCCTTTCCTGCTTTTCCTTTCCATATATACTAGCCAAGCTCGGTCTGGAACCCATCGCCAATTTCCATTTGCCTGTATATGACTTGTTTACCCTGAAATTCACAATTTTCTCCGATATCCTCGTTCTTGCCTATTGCTACATGTTGTACCCAATCTCCCTAGCTGCAAACTCTACTCTGCGGTTCCACTTCGTTTTAGTCCTAAGTGCCGTATTTACCAGCGGCATCTGTTTAACCCATCATTTATGTGTGGCATTTTTAATCCTAATACTAAATCTTAGCTTACTACGTACGTCCCTTTGTATATATTTTGACATCTCTTTCCCTCAAAAAATTCCCTGGCGCAATTAAAACCCAATGCATTTCTTATCACTTCTCCTTGTATTGTTTAGTAACTTCTTTCCCAACCCCGCGCTGTGGACCAGATAGGCATTAGCAAAAGTCAATCCTAGCACACACATAGCCTTCCATATATTTTTGTTACTTTATTTATTAAACCCCCAGAGGCCCTTAGACCTTACTGCATTTTTTTCCTTTTCCAGCCTTCTTCCTCCGTAATATATCTTCTTCCTCTACATATTCATCCCCTGTAGTCATTGTCACCCTAAAATACTTGTACTGACTTTTATAATTCAATTCCTTCCCCTGTACTACAAGCTTCCTTAACCCCCTAATCCCATTAGATACTAAAGTTGCGCTCTTTTTTTATTAAACACCATGCCCAGTTGCTCCGCTGCTTCTCCACATGCATTCAACATTTGTTGATTTTTGCTAGTGCCCCGCCGTAACACGACTATATCATCAGCAAACAGCAGCACGGGTGTCTTGATATATACACCCTTTTCCCCTATCTGCCATCCTAAACCTGTTCTAATTCTCTTCAAACTCTTCTCTAGAATAATTTGATACAACTTTATTCTGTCCACCATATGTCGTTTAAGATATAAAAATCCTGCCACACACCATTGTCCCCGCAATCTCGATGTTTTCATAAACTGACTTAATAAAAAAATGTTCATCTAGCCTATACCCTTTCTTAAATCCGTCCTGCCATTCTCCTATTTTCTCATTTGTCTCCAGAGTACTCTGCACTCTACTTTTAAACACCTGCACAAATATTTGATTCTTATTATTACTTATTTAATTCATATTTTTGTTATCAGCATACAGTTGTGAGGTTTGAACGTGTCGCCTCGATTCAAGCAAATGTTATCTAGCTGCATATTCCATGGCGCCGATTATAGAAGCGACACTGCCTTTACACATCGCAAGAGACAGAAACTGTCTCAGATATTCTCCTTCGCGCTGGTTCCCCGTCGTTGCTTCCATTCTTCTGGCCAGAATCCCGAATTAATTTTGCTGTTCTACTGCTGATGGGTCCTAAGTTTTCATAGCTAGCGGTAAGAAGTGAAGACTGTTTTCAAGAGTGCGTATTTACGTCTCTTTTCCTGTTCGGTGTGCTTTGCTACCTACCCTACGCTGACAGAGCTATGGCTGAAATACGAGCTACGGTACAGAGCTACGGTACAGAATCTGTAGCATCCCAGGCCAAGCACTTGCCGTCCATAATGGAACGGACACACCGTCAGGTCTCTTGTCGTTGTCTTGTCCGAGGTCCCGTGGTTCTTGTCTTGCTGACAACCTTGCCTTCCTAAGGGTTCTTTTGATTATTTTATTTTATTATATGTGCCGTGAAATTCTTCCAGAGCTTCTTGGACAGCTTAGTGGGTGTAGACCGTAGGTATCGACCTCATTTCCGCATGCTGCGCAAGGAAAGGGTTCGCAAATTGGAGCTCCTGTCCTGATAGCGGCAGCCGTGCGGAAAGTGGTTGGGTCCAGCATGGTGTGTAAATGTGGAGATGACAGGGCTTAAGCCAGCCTCCTCTAAAAACATCCCGGGCGCCTCAAAAAACCGGCGCGTACACAAAGAGTCTTGTATATCTCTTGCTAGCTTTCTGCTACTATATCCGTCTAGTTGCGCTGATATACATGCTCTTCCAAAGCGCCAGGGTCCAATTTTGATCTTAATCGATAAATAGGTAAACTTGCCCTCCTCCATGTTTCGTCATTCAGCTTGCTGTTCAGCACTGCCCCCCCCCCTTGCTCAAGATCTCTGGTGGAAGTCTCATACGCCTCGATCTCATCTGGGCAGAAATCTGTCGGTGCTCTATGAAGTATGTAGTTTGAGCGGGGCGCTCCCAGGCTGTATCTCCACAGGCACATTTCCACTTGCGGATGCATTCCCCTGGGCAAAGGTGTTACGCCTTCTATAAAGGCTGTTTGGATCTTTAGTACTTGAGGGATATTTTGCCTGCCTAATGGGCCCCTAGTAGATCCATATCACCGTTGTCTAGTTGTTTTGCTGAAGGTAGAATTTCTAATATCGTGGTTATCGCATGTATTCTGTCTTCTTGGGATCTACCAGAAGCAGTTACTTCTCATTTCTGTGTATTAAGAAATAGGCCTCCTTGTTGTTGAAATTCTTTCATTTGGCGTAAGTCCGATGCGACGGTATTTGCCGGTTCTCCGAGTGTTCCTTCGTCGAGGCACCAATCGTTGAACGGGCTGCGCATTTGGGCAACCAGGCCTGCCATACCAAGGCTAAAGAGCGCGGATCCTAACGGGTCTTCCTGTTGAATTTCATTTTCTGCGTGTCCCAGGATAACAGTGAGGGTTCTTTGTAGCTCTGCCGGACCAGTGGAAGTAGGTCCGGAACATGCTGTTCTACTTTTCGCAGGAGGAAATCTCTTCGAATTTATTGAATGCGTTACAAAAGTCTAGCTCAACGAGCAGGCCTTCTAAGCTCGGGCAGCGTGAACTGCCGCTTCCGCTCCGCCGTTAGCGGCTACACAGCCCTGGTGCGGTTTTATCGCTGCTGTATTGCTCTATTAGCCCGCTGGCGTGGTGGCTTAAGTCTGCGCATCCCAACCGCAGGAGACACATAGGTGCGCGGGTTCGAGCCCCTACCGTTGCACTGTATTTGTATTTTTATACTTTTGTATGGTATTTGTACTTATTTTTCTTTTCTATTTATTTCTATTTATGTATTATTGTCTATGAAGCAATGTCAAAAACAGTTCCGTGGACGTTAAATCTTGGCTCAAGGTCAGCCCGAAAACTTTACTTTTTAGTATTGCATCTATTATTTGTGGCCAAAGCTATTTTTGCTGCCTGTCTCCTTGAGGATCAGTCCGCATGCAGCTGGGCGCATCGAGCCTGTCTTTCCCGTAAAGCAGTAAGGTTTGCTCCGTAGAAGATCAAACGGCAAAACGGTGGTAGCGTACTATTTAATTCGTTCTCCTCCATAAGAACTTTGAGCTCCTCCAACAGTCTTGTTGAAGATGGAATCCTTTGGTCTAGCTTACCTTTTAGCTTATCTTCGTGGACGTAAGCCATCCAGCCCTGCTCCGCGGAAGCTAACGCGGAAGATCCCACTGCATCCAATACCAGGAGGTCTGACACAGGTCTGTGTTCATCCATTGTAGGCTCATTCATAGCTAGCGTGTGCTTCACGATGATTTTGATTTCCACTGATTAAGAATTCGGATGTGTTTGACCTCATTGCAGGTGATCGACCCCACATGCAGATAAACATTTATTTACACCTTTCAATATAAAAGGTTTGACCACTTTGCACTGCATCGCAAATTGTGATATTCTTCTTTAATTAGCATTTGAAATGACATACATTTGCAGTTCTAGTCGTGTTTGACTGCCCTGGCCGTATTTCTAGTAATATCAGACACCCTTCTAAGAAGGTCTGAGGGGGCTTAACAACATTTGCAGTTGCCATGATCTTGGCGAACTTCCTTGGGTTCGTTAAACTTCATGCCGGCGCTTCCATGTGCGACTTCTCAGCTTTTTTGCTGCTGTTCTTTGTGGCTTACCTCCTTCAAATCAAACACCCTTGTTATAAGCGTACTTAGATCGCTGCATAATGTTTTTCACAACTCGCACTTGAATAATAATATAATAAATTATTATTATTATTATTATTATTATTATTATTATTATTATTATTATTATTATTATTATTATTATTATTATTATTATTATTATTAATTATTATTATTATTATTATTATTATTATTATTATTATTATTATTATTATTATTATTATTATTATTACAATTGTGAGGTATGAACGTTCATGCCAGGTTTATCCTGCTCCGGTCGCTTTCTATCAATTCATGGCGCCTATGATGGAAGCCACATTTCCTCTACAAACGGCCAAAGACATTATCTGTCTCAAAAACATGGCCTCGCCTCGCTGTACCTGAGCTGATGGGGCCGAGCGTCTCTAATGTAATGGGTACAAAGTGGTAGCTTTTATTATTATTACGCGGCAGTTGATGCACGGCAAAGCAAAGCGCAGCGCTGCCTATCCTACGAATCCTCAGAATTTACGCGCTAACGGTAGATCAACAAAGAAGCTAGCTGTTCTAATTACCAATACCCATCATTGCGTAACTGCGCAAAAGAAACTAACAGACATACTTTGAAATATGTAGAGACTCAAGCGAGACATTTTATGACTGAAGGCTGAAATTAACTGCGACAGAGTCCTCCTACAAACTCTGGTGTCAACCGCAGAGCTTCGCTATTTAACTGTATGTCGAATTTTGTAGCAGTTTGAGTTTGGTTACAGTAAGCATAACTAAGGTGTACTATGCTCGATCGAAAAGTTGACGATCGATTACGTTGCATAACTAAAGTTTTACCAACATGGCCCTGTGGCCCTCATATTTCTAGAGACTAGCGACCATGCAAAATGAAAAGACATTTGTCTGTAAAAGGGAATCTGTTACATTTTCTATTTCGCACCGAGCCGACACCTTAACGTATATATATATATATATATATATATATAAAACACTCTCATTCTGTTCTTATTTCTGCTGCCAGCCTGCTGACTCGTCTGGTCTGATAACACCAATCGTCGGCTTTGACCTCGAGCATCCAGCGATAATGCTAAAGGCCAGCATCGGGTGAAATCGCGATCACTTTTTCCTCTTCATTCAGTCTAACTCTAACAACCAGCACACAGCTCCCAACATGCAATCTTTCTACAATGGGGCTATCACTACAGTCATTCATAGGTAAGAACAGTTCAATTTTCAGTCCTAACTACGCTAGCTTCACTACTTCTAGCTCTGTCTACATATCTATCTAACCTGCATTCGTCTGCATTCATCTCCGTGTGTCGGTGTGTTTGTTTGTTTGCCTAATAAAACGATGATTACACATCTTACATTAAAAGCGGCTCTTCCCTAAAGGAAAGCGCCGCGCACAGGAACGCGCCCTGGGCGGCAGACCACCCCTGTGCCCCAACGAGAACGCATTTGAAGAGCCGGGCAAATCTGCCATTTGCACTCAATCGACTTATCCTTCTGCCATGAAGTCAAAGAATTGCGCGGCATTGTCATCCACGCCGCCACAACAAGAGGCAGCTGGGCAACTTTCATTTCTATGATTCTCCTTATCCTGGCTGTCCTCCTCAATCTTGTTCACGGTCTGCCCCTTTCCTTTCATTCCCTTTCCTCCTCACCTAGGCTACCAACTCCCGGAGAGTTCCCGTTCGTTCGCCATCCCTTGCCAGTGAAATGGCACCAATTCGACGACGACGATTGCGAACAATTTGATCGATTTTCACCGACGTCGTTCTCTCACCGTTAGGCGACAATTGACTGGTCTCGACTGGACCTCGAAGCCTTTGCTTACAGTTAGTTAGTGGCGGTGCACCACGACGTCAATTAAAACAATTCCCCCAAATTACCGACTTGCGTCGTTCCAGTCTTTCGTTCCACAGAGAGAGAGAGAGAGCGAAACAAACAACTCTAGACAGGGCAACCACATCGCATAGGACTTTAATGTAACAAACAACCACTGATGGGTCCATTTCCAATCACGCTAACCAGTTGTCGCATCATACATCAGACATTCCTTAACTCGTTGATTCCCCCCTAACATCCCCCTACCCACCCACACGCAGTCGAACGCGTCCAATACGTGACAAAACGCACATCTTCGACAAGAAGAACACGGCCCACACTCAACTAAGGCCACGACACGGCCAATGGCATCTCACTTGACATACCACCGACCATAATCACACGTTCAGGCCATCGAGCCACAATTCACGAGCGTCATTAGTCGAATGTCGAACACTTTCGCACTGTCGAACACTTCAGGCACCTCGTGCAAAACACACTCACAGTCAGACAACGTATATATATATATATATATATATATATATATATATATATATATATATATATTTAACAACTAATATCGGTACCGCTACTCCCAAACGAGGTGGTCAGCCCGATCGGTTGCCGATGAATATCAATACAATAGCCGCTATCTACTCTACTATGTACAACACTCGACTGAGCGGCCTCGTGAAGACAGTCTTCTACCAACCATTTCTGTTAGGACATTACGCATTGACTAAATAAGTCAACGCGTAATGTCTGTTGTGTTTCGAGTTTGTTGTCCACTTCAGGCCTTTGATCGCCCGACGGATGTCAACGGTTCGTTTCTCCTTCTGTGTCTCTTCCTTTGTCATTCTCTCAATTCCTCTCTCTCTCTCTCTCGCACTCACGCTCTGCTTCTTGAATTGCTTCCTCTCTGTTACAATCTATATATATATATATATATATATCGCTCTCTCTCTCTCTCTCTTGAAATTACTTTACAGTTTTCTAAACATGAGCGCAAATTCACATACTAACTACATTTTCATATTTTTCATCATCTTATTTTTGTCTGTTTCATAACAAAAAAAATTATTAAAGATAGAAAGAAGGAACGAAAGAGACAAAAATAGCCCTTGGTATACGAGTGAGAATATTCTGACACGCCAACATCGTTTCATCGTCAGATTTCCACTTGAGAGAGCTCATTTGCTACAGATAGATTCGATCGTAATGTCTGGTGAGGCAGTTTAGAGCGGAGTCGTGTTAATCATTGGCAATTCTTCCTTTGGTTACTCAGCACGACCTCACCACAGAGTTGTCGAGTTCGATGCAGAGTTTAGCCTCACATGACCCGTGGAGATCGCCGAAGTATTTCGGTCATTGCACCTGCCATGAAAAGTAGACTGCGAGGTGTCATATATATATATATATATATATATATATATATATATATGTGCAGTTGTTCGTGGGACGGCGACTTAGCGCATCACTTTCCAATGGGGGAAAATTATATAACGTTGGAAAGGGCTCATTTGTTACAAGGCACTCCAGAATGAGTAACATCGCGCGTGTATTTTAGGCGCATCTCACATTGCAGTTACTTTTGTTTTTTTTTTTATATCTTCGTCGTTTGTTATTGCGGCTGGCATTATTTATATTGCCGTTATTTTGATAGTAGCTGCAGCTTATGCACCCCTGTTATAAAAGGCTGACATGTGTACACATATTTATCAAGCGAAAAAAAAGCAATTAATCAATTTTGTCGCTGCAATATCAATGATGAGTTTACAGGTAACAGGTTTTCTTGTCTCTGTCGCTATTGTGGGTACGCTTTTGGCCGCCTGTTTCTTGACGATCGGCCTCCCTGTCATCAATATTGTTCGATTTGTGTCGACTTTTAATTTTGGCGTTGTAATTTTTGCTGTGGTCGTTACTTTATTGTTGTTGTTGTTGTAGTTTTCGCCGCCGTTATTGCTGCGCCGTATTGCCAGCATCATCAACAATGTTTGTGGACATCTCCCAGTGTATCTAGATCCAGTACGGCAGGTGGAACATTACGACGAACTTTATGGCGAATACACAGAATACCAGACCCAGACAACAAGGCACCCAAGACAGTCGCGTTGCCAACGGACAACCCTGTCGAAACCTTCCTTGGGAAGAGAACAATACGGCCCGCGCGTACTCGGAGCAGCTCGCGTCTCACACCTCGCCTCAACACGAGGAAACGAAAACGGCTCGTGGCTCGTAGAGTCATAAGCAGCACCCAGCAGGATCACGCTAGGTTATTCGACCATTACGGTCCCCCACACTGTACTGTCCATGATTAAGGTAGTTGCAGCGAGGTCTGAGTCGTTGAGTGGCAGTGAGTGAGTACAGAGACAGTGCACATTGAGATACACTAAACACCACAACACACGCGAAGACAGCCGCGCTTCACCGACCTGCGTCGAGTCAACAACAAAACAACGACAACAACAGCAACAACAACAATACAATACGAACAGCAAAAGACTGCGTGAAGAAAGTGAAAGTCTTTCACGCAGACAGTCGGGCAGATCTGAACTGAAGCTGAATCATCTCCATCCAGTAGCAGGCATATAATGCAAATACAGCAAAGGCAGTGAGTGCGAGCTCCACGCTGGAAGTGGTCACTTCACGCAACGAGTTTTGTGAAGTCGGCATTCGCTTTAATAAGGTCGTCCCTTACGCTCCTTCCTAGCCGCGGCCATTGACTGCAGTCGCCCGTCGACACTTCACACGTTCGATGCCACGTCACAGACCTCATACACACAACCTTTCATCGTCTACAGATGCGACTTCAGTCTGCAGTGGATGTCGGCTAGAAGCTTGAAGATAGCCAGAATTGCCAGTTAGCTGTGCCTGCCATACGAAGATCGAAGATGGCTTCTGTCACTCAAGCACTTGCTTATCCTATGGCGAAGAAGATGCTGGCTTGCCGCGTCAATGATAACAATTAGCTTAACTACATCGTATGTCATCTAGATCGATACATAATGACGGCGATGATCATGCGCAACTATTTTCATATATATATATATATATATATATAATCTTTGGGAGGCACCGCAAACGCTACACAGTGTTGCCTCCTACAATAAACATCCTATCAACATACGTTGAGCGACTCGCAATTCAAACGTTGCATTTTTGTTCTAGTGCAAAAAGTGCAGCATACAGAAGGAAGCACGGTTGTACTACGGTGTTGTGTCGTTCGCAAAAATCGTCCAGCGGGCTGGAGGCTATAATTTGTTAAAAGAGAAACTAACTGCTATGCCCTTCTGGCGGTTCTGTGAACAAATAGCAGTCGAGTCTCAAAAGGTGATTCGGGAGAGCCAACGCAAGCAAGCATTTTTAAGGCGGCAAGGCAGGTAAAATTCATGGCTTTTCGTCTAGCTAGTGAACATTACGTACTGCGTTGTGACATCTCGTTGTGTGGGTAGAGGTCATTCAAATCGAAATCGGCGCATACTCGATTGAACACACACTCGTTGCGCTCCTCAAGAACTAGACGAAGATCTACGTGCGACGTGCAAAAAGGCATTCGGCTTGCAATGAGACGACCAACATCACCTCTCAGCTTCCCTGAGCGCGATCTCGCGTTCATCCTTACTCTCGTCTCGTATGAGAAAGCAGTCCAAACAAGTTAAGTGCGTCATGGTCGCCTCTTATACGTAAGTGTATCTATATGTATATTATTTCTTCATTTGTTTGTTTGTTAGTTTAGTTGCTCATTGGTAGATGTGCCTAGTTCACTGTACAAAACGCGCCTTCCGTTGGCCTAACGGTACAACGGTAAAAATCGCCTCCTACTTTTATGATAACGATATCGCCGACCTCAATTGCCCGATTGTAACTACAGCAAGGGATGAAGCTAAAATGAAATCTCGCTGTTTGTCTATAAAAACATGATCCCCTAGCCCCCGTAAAATCGCTATGCCAACGGCCCACGGCAAAACTGTATGTATGTACTGGGTAACGTAGCGTGGTGGCGCATTGCCGAGTTCCGCACAGTACACGGACTGTAAGCAAACAAGGTACACAGAAATAATCGCGACCACGTTATGGACTTCGCTAAGTAGAGTAGCCGTTTGTTTCATCATCAGCTTCACGGGCGCAGTGGCCGAGGGCAGAAGCAGCGGAGGAATTGAGTGAAGCCGTCAAGCGTCGCTACTCAAATCGGCGCTGTTCGGCCACTGGCTCTCTGGGTTTTGCAATCGGAGCGTCATTGTTTATGGTTCCGCTTGTTATTGTTGCTGTTGTTCTTGTCGTTGTTGCTGCTGTTGGTGTTCTTGTCATTATTGCTGTTGTTGTTGTTGTTGTTATATGATATTATTTTCCATGTGTGTTGCGCTTGCCTCGGCCTCCTTTTACAGCTTAGCTTTTTCGCTAACGTAACTACGTCTATTCGTCGAGTGTGTGGGATGGTGGCTCGCTCGACACAACACGCGCTATCATCTATATCGACATAAACACGCAGGCGCATATACAAGTCGGGCGTAACCGAGCGGGTAAATTCGCTACTAGTAGTAGTAGTAGAGTCCTAGCCAATCCAATCCAATAGGCGATCGCTGGTCGTCTGTGCCCCGCACCCCCAACTCCCAACTCCCAGCTACCAAACACCCAACAACTGAAGTATTTAAGCAGCCAATCACAACAGGAGCTGTTTGTTGTGTTGTGAACAGCAACAACGATGATAACTGATTGCGGTCAACGTCGAACGGTAACTACTCCGTCAACGCTGACGAGTTCCAGTGGGCTGAGGCGGAGTTGAGGCGGTGTTGAAAACTACGACGATTGTCGCAGTAGTCGAAACCGAGCTGGCAGCCGCCGATAGTCGTTCGCATAGCGTATAGCTGCGAACGGTGAGGTGGCAGTTGAAGTTGAAGGCTTCTACGTGGCTGTCCCTGTCGTATCGATCGCGATTATAGTAACTCAGCGGCTTCGTATATCCGCCTCCGCCGCCGCTGCTGCTGCTGCTTGCTGCTGCCGACGGCTCGAAGCGAGCCAGTGGGCCTGCAGGCAGAGGTGCGGTGGAGCGGCACCGCGCGCGGAAATCAACAGCATTTGCCCTCCTCGATGCTCTGACTGCGCAGCTGTAGACTCAGGTCGATGTTGCGTATCAGCTTCTGGTGCTGGTGGTCCGCCCAGACGCGTTCGTAGTTGCAGGGAACGAAGTCTGCAAGACGACACGAATGAAATAGAGCACATTGAAGAGGGCGGCACAACCTGGTGCGATAATGCGAGACGCACGACGAGACCACCGAAAACCACGACGACGTCCACCGTGGAAGTGGTTATACTGGTTTGTTTCGTAGACGCCACGATGTTTATAATGTATATAAGTATCCAGCCTAATAAGGATATATATACATATAACTATTTTTTTCCAGACTTTACTCACAAGCAAAAAGTACCTGAAAACATAGTAGATATACATCAAACATTAAATAAACTTATCGTACTCTCGTTCTGAGTGCGATCTCTTCAAACATATCAAGCCTATATATATATATATATATATATACATATACATACACGGTTGTGTGTTATAGATTCACCACGTTCTGTGGTGAATCTATTACTTGTGATGTTA
Source organism: Dermanyssus gallinae (assembly GCA_003439945.1). Lineage (NCBI taxonomy): Eukaryota > Metazoa > Arthropoda > Arachnida > Mesostigmata > Dermanyssidae > Dermanyssus > Dermanyssus gallinae. The sequence goes on along the minus strand of QVRM01004052.1, from coordinate 3,931 downwards.
CATACGATCGTTGAGTATATCATTTTTATTTCATGATTCTATTAATATATATCACCTTTATATCACATTACTATTTTGGTGAGAACTCAAGCATTGATGCAGTTCCGATAATAAACCACGTTGTCAATCAATAAAAAAAAATCAAATATATATATATATATATATAGGTAGCCCGACATGCAATCCCGTTCTGGTTAAGTCCAGAACTCCGAGACGTTTCATTTAGCCGTTTTTCATACGTCACTCGTTCATTAACAACCTGCTGCCTGAGAACATAATAAATGTGTGATACGCCCTGGCATTAAGCCTACCTGGTAGCTTGATGGGCTGTGAGGGAGAATAATGTACAACGGCCGGTCGTGACGGGGTCGCCTTTGATAGGCTCGAGGCTGGTGTTGTTGTTGTTGTTGTCGTCGTTGCTGTCGACGTCGCTTCAAGCATGGCGTTCAGTCGAGACCAGGAGCGCTCGAAGAACGAAATGATCTCAGCGTCTGGTCGAGGCCTCTCGTGGCCATATACCTATATGAAGGTATTTGTAAAATACATATAATAGCCATGGCTTGTTACATACAAGCTAAGTCGATTGAAATTACTAGTGCTAAGAACGCGATCGCATCACCATGACCTTTTAGTCTCGGTAAGTAGGCAAACGCATCGCGCTACGCACACATAACAACAACAACACAAAAGTATAGTTTCTGTATTTTACGAATGTATAACTATAGAATTCATACAAAAAGTATGCACAATATTATATGTTACACACATGTAGATGGTTCTATCAACTGTGTTTGTGTCTACGCGCATAGTTATTACGAAAAGAAACTCTAATCTAGAGTCTAATCTAGTCGCTCAGCTAGAACTACCTATATGTATACATTGGAATTGAGTACGTTTTTCTTTCCTGCAAATGCGATTCTACATTTGAGACAGTGACAACCTATTACGATGGCTCCGCACAAAGAAAACCAAGACGAGTAAGTCGATAATATTATAACCGACGTAATCTAACAATGGCGGCGTGGTCATGGGGGCGCGGGGAATGGTGAAAGGTAGTTTGATCCCTGTTGTTGTTTCGCTGATTGACTTTGTTTGAGCGATGCATGCTCATCGAGAGTAAGAAAGATAAATCTGATGATGCTGAGAGTCAGTGATCATTCTGCTGGACAACACAGGGACTGTTTGACTGGGAACCAAGCCTAGATATCTTAACATGTCTATCATGTATGCTGCCGCTCCATCTAAGCGCCCCCTTCTGAACCTGAAACCAGGGTGGTGTGTGACATGTGCGTAAAATTTACGTAGACAACAGTGAAGCAAATCATAGAATAGTAGGATTCATCGTTCATCCGACCTGTGTCTGTTGTTGGTGGTGAAGATGCTGATCTTGGTGTGACTGCGGTAGGCGACGTTGACGCTGATCTGCTGCGCTAGCTTTGTCCTGGCGAGCGCGGCGTCGCGATTGTGATAGGTCCTTCTTGGCCGACCCGAAAAACACGGGTCGCGGCCCCGTACTGAAAGCCACACGCCGCACGCACGTAGAGACGCAAAACAGCAAACAAACCGACGCGATTATTAGCGATTATGATTGATCATCAATACTTGCATTCACCATAGAGGAGGTTGCATAGGTTTAGTTGCATAGACACATTCACTCAGTTCATGACGGTTGTGAATACTGAGATTTACTGAGAACACCGATTGCCGACGCATGTCAGCCAGAAAGAAGCCCACCTGTTCAAGAACTAGCATGCTATGGCGCGACTTTGTGCTGTTCGTACAGATACAACTTTTTCACGAATATTCGTAGGAGACACTTTACCATGCTGACATTGTGCTTGATTGGTGTGTATCTGGGTCGATCACGACAAAGCAGATCGAAATGTTCTCTGTATTTGCCAAGACAGCTCTACACGTGTTCAAGAAAGCAGTTAAAAAGTACCTAAATGAACAGTGACCCTTTAGAAGGCAGGGTAGATGCCGAGAGGAATGTCCCTTAGATATTATTGTGATTCTTTTGTTCTGTAATGATTTTAATAAAACTATGTTTCAAGTAAGCAAACGAGTCCAATTTGACTTGGAGTTATTGATTCCCTCAAACAACTTGTCACCTTTTTTTAACAATGTACGGTCTGTTTTCTCCGAGAAATGCCTCTTATTGATAAACAGACTACGCTCTCCGGAAAGTGGCCTACGCCTACTAAATGTATCTGCATTTGACAGCTTTATGTCTTTTAATGAGTTAATAAAAAGGTACCTACGAGCTGTTATTTGCCTGAGACAATGCTTTTTTTTTGCTATGACAACTACGATAGCTGTGGTGCCAAAGATCTACCATTGACGGCTTGTATAGAATCCTTTTTCCTCATGGATGGAACTGCGCATTTGACAGCGGACGTAATATTCGCACGCATCGTGAAGCCGTTAGCAGTGTGGGTGCCGCATTGGCCGACACCAACATCGACACGGAGAACCGCTTAAACACCTAGACTCTGTTGTTCTTGAAAATGACAAATAGCCTTCTCGTTCGAGAGAATTGATTACGTAGCCCCCTTAGCGTTGCCGCACAAGGTCACGGTCGAACCAAGATACCAGCGTTGCCGAGCGAAAGCAGGCGCCGAGAAGACCTTGCGGAACGTGTGGTGGGACTAATTAGGTGTGGTGCAATCTGAGTTTCTGCTGAACCAGAAAACGACTAGCAAACAAAAATACTGCCAGGCGGCACTTGACAGTTTGAAGCAGGCCATCGTCGACAGGCGCTTCAAACTGTTCTGACCTTGCAAATTCTTCAAGGGAAGAAAACATCGAACGTTTGAAGGGAGTTGAAGAGAGCTAATCTGAGCGTTTTTTTTGCATCGTAATTATTCGCATTGAGATAGCGCTGGACAACGGGTATAAAAATAGGTGGTGTATACTATTGACTGCAATACCATAATGGATATAAATTAACTTCCGAATTTTCAATATTTTTTATTCTATCTCTCTCTCTCTCTCTATATATATATATATATATATATATATATATATATATATAGTATTCCCTAAATGTAATAGCAAGTTTCTTTGATGAGAACACCTTATTGGTAGACGGTGAGCGTGGTGGGGGAGTATTGGAGATTAAGCAAAATGTAAAAACTTCGCAAGGAGACCCGCCTAAGTTGCGTCTCGTTTAGTCTTCTCCTCGCGGACCTTGCTTGTTACGTCCGACAGAATAGAATAGTGCAGTAGTACCTTACAAGTGCTTTATTTCGGAGATGGAAGCTTTTTAGTTTATATATGCATGAGATCATAATTAATTAACTATTAACTGATCTTAGTTAATTAATAATGTTCACAACTTCAGGACGAACTCAACTTTAGGTCGTCGACAGAAACGACCGAAGCATCTTCTGCACCATGCTATATGGCATTGATGACTTTACCCGTGTACGGTTTTTTTCATGTCATGGCTAAATTTAATCCACTCCGGCATTTACCTTGTCTAAATTGGAAACCATGCAAACCAATTTAAGAGTGGCCGGTCTGGGCCTCGAACCCAGTCCTTTCAAATGCAAGGCAAAGGCTTTGCCACTAAGCCATCTTGTCGTTGAGATTTCACAGAAATGCACAGATAACAGCATTAACTATATATATATATATATATATATAGAGAGAGAGAGAGCGAGAGAGAGAGTTCAAGATATATATATATATATATATATACAGGTTTGTCCACCTCCGATGTTCTTTCATTTGTTTCCAACTAAGGGCCCGGCCCGTTAGAGTTTTGGCGCTATAGGCGTACCCATGCGACTACTACTCTTTTGCGACTACAAAACAAAAGTGCGACGAAATTCTATCGAGCTATCGTCTAAGATTCCTGATCGAATATATCCTCAAGGTGTTTAACAAGGTATTTGTATCAATCAACATTCTCTGTCGAACGAGATGT
>QVRM01004051.1:20000-36313 GCA_003439945.1 Dermanyssus gallinae | reverse complement strand
ACAGAGCATTGATCTCAGCAGTGCAGTTTCTGGCTAGATGTCCAGTGGCTCCGCAGCGATAACATCAGCGGTCTTGGGGCATTTCTTCAGCACAATCCTTCGCCGTATGGCCCATTCCCTGGCATCTCGTGCAGCACAGGAGATCGATCCGTTCGGTCACCCGGCACGTTGACCAACCCACACTAAGTCGTCCTTTTTCAGTAGGGGCCTCGCCGATCCTTCTACTTATAACCAGGGCAGAAATCTAGCCTTCACTTGTCGCTTTGCGTGGGAGCTCTGCTGTTACCACGCCCTCGCCCTGAACCTGGTTTTTGACGGCTTACTCCAGTTCCTCCTTAGAAATGCCCTGCCCAAGGCCGTGCTTCAGCTAATTTATGCGTCTCGTTGCCAGGTTTCGACACTGACGTTCGATGAGACACTTTAGCTGGTTTGCGAATTTTTCGCATCTCTTGGCCTCTCTTTCTCGTACGTTGAGCCAGTTGTCTCCGTTAGCCGCCTCCTTGACCTGAACCTATACTCCAAATTGGTCCGGGCAGACTTTGCTTTTCGGTTCTTTAAGAATGTCGGCGTAGAAGCCACCTCTCGCTCGAGCCACCACTGTGTTTGTTTCGGTGGTTCTGTGTGTGCTTTTGACGCTTTATTTCTTACTCTCTCGTTTTCTGGCCTTTTTTAAAGGAGACGTTTACTACAATTACTGGAGCGTCGAGCTGTCCTCCCCAGCATGTCTCTATGGCTTTTTGGGCTATTACTGTGTCTAGGTCGTCCGGGAAGTGAACCACTATCGGGTTGTGTCTTCTGGCCTGTGTGGCCGGCGTCTCGCTCCTGCGGCCCTGCATATTGTTCAGCTCGCTATAGATGCGTGATCATTTGTCGGAAGAGCCTTACGACGCTTTCGACACCAACTTCTCCTTCCTCGAGTTTTCCGACCACGAGAGTCCTAGTAATCTCTGGTAATTCCTCAGCGACGGAATCTCCGTTTTCCGGTACCATTTCCGCACGGGTTTCGAAATACTGCCACGTTTCTGCTGCGCGGTGCTCCACTTTTATTTTTCTAATCTTTTCGGCGCTAATCTCCGTCTTACATCTGTTGCAGAATTGCGGATCTACAGATGCCTTTGTGACTAGGGTCGCCTCTGAAGCATCTGCTGGCTGAAGCTCCGTCTCCAGCTCTAGAGCCTCTTTTAGCTTACTTCGCAGCTCTGCCAGTACGAGACGGCCTTCTTCATAAAGTCTCCTGGCCGTCCTGTGGAGCTTCTCTGAAATGCTTTTGATGTCAGTTTGGGTCTTGATGTGCTTCACGGTAAGTGCTTCAGACGCACTTTCTAGTAGTGCTTCAAACCATGGAATCCAGTCGAGCTGTTTCCGTCGCGTTTCTCACTTCCCTGTCGCCCGCCTCTTCGGGCTTCTATGGAGCGTCTGGAACATTCGTTCAGCTCCAGCTCCTGCCGTTTCATGATCACTGGGGATCCTAGTCGTGGCCACCGAGCCAGTTTCCAGTCCGCCGCCAGTCTCTTCTACCTGAGCTCCCGTTCGGCTAGCATTCGGGGCTCTTGTTAGGGCCTTTCCTTGGGGAGGATTTCCTCCGTCCATACAGGCCGTAATGGAATCTTCGTATATGGTTAGGTTACGCTCCTTCACTCCCTAGTCCCTTGTTGCGTAGGTTGCCTGGTAGGCAGCAGCAAAGAGTTATACACATATAAATATATACTGTTCGGGGCAATACTACCGCATATAGTATACTGCGTATATAGACTGTGTGATACAATGTTGCGATATGTAATGCGCCATATATAATACACAATATTTACACGATAGTCTATATGATAACCGAGTGTGTGGTACAGTAAATTGCTTTTTTGCTATCTATTTGTGCCCACGCCAGACACGTTTTAAATAATGCAGTGTTATACTGCGTTGCCTTCTTTAAGTTGAACTGCCGTTAGAATTCAAATTTGAATGCTTGGCGGGCCGCAGAGCCTTCCGACCGCTGTGCGGGTGGGTTTGTTTTGCTTCACCCTGCCGAAAAGACTTGTTTGAACTTCACAGCAGCCTGGCTCCTTACCCCTTTGTCGCACGGTCACGCACAATACACCAAAATGGTTGCTGAGTTTCACACATTAGTATGGTATGTCACTCTCTAGGTTAACCTGCCTGTATACACAAGAGCAAGCATAACCTCTCGGAGCTCCATAGACACACGTCCGCACTGTTTGGCGCCAAATCAGCTTCTGGAGGTTACTGTGCTAGCCGACGTTATCGTGTCGTTTTTTTGTGAGCAAAACCTAAGTACGTCCCACATCCTGACAATTTGAGCACGGTGCGTGACAGAAGTCCTACCGTCCCGCGTCAGTTTAAAAGCGTTAATTGTTCTTTGACACTGTAGCTTTTAAGGCTTCCCTAACCACTAAACCCTATAAACTTCATTTTATCGCACTCACTGTACGGTAGTATAGTACAAAAGTTCACATATGATTTTGTAGGCTAACGTCCGATATTGCACTCGCCACAATATTTACATACGCATTCGTTCCACTCAAACATATAAGGTGGTGGTAACCATACCATGTTGTTCGGCATACTATAGATCTGTTTTTCTGTGACGACAATTTCCATTTGTTGCTGCAAAAGCAGGGCCCTCAACATAGAGGCCCATTACAAATGCTATGTTGCCAAATTTCTCTAAATTCTCTGTAGGCCTTTAAGATTTGTGTACTGAACGGTATCTCGTCCAGTACTAAATCCTCTACTAGTGTGTTCGTGGCATAGCTCTAGTGCGAGCGTCACCAAAGCGTTCTTTGGCAAGCCCAGCGTGCGCTTTATAAAATAAGATTTTATTTCATCTATGTTTTTCAGGTCTGTAATTGTAAACGGGGGGCAATTGCGTAAAGACAGCATTTTACTATAAGGTCAATTTTTATCCTAAATAAATTTAGCGCGATATTTAGGTCTATTTCAGTAACATCTCCTACTAGAATTAGAGCCGCCCTGGCCTTGCTACGTATTTCCTCTATATGTCTGCTGAATGACGGTCGCTGTTATTTCTAGACAATAAAAGTGATTTACGAGTTTAATATTTACTTATTATTATTATTATAATTATTAATATTATTATTATTTTACTATTAACATATGAAACATTAAATACATTGATCGTACTCTCTTAAAATTAAAAAATATATATATAAATATATATTTACTCTCCCTATCTTAATGCACCGGTCATCTGCACCCGTCTTTACTAAATCGTTGTATTTTGGTTTTGGCGATGTTGATTGCCAGTTGGTTTTCTTGACACCAATCTGAGGCTTGCTGTAGATAAAACTGCAGGTGGTTTCGTGTCTTTGCAAGCACTACGAAGTCGTCGGCATAAATTGCATGTGTCGCGCTACATTTCTGAGGACGTGCACTAAGCCAGTTATATTAAGTATAAAGAGGAACGGGCTTGCGGAGTCACCCTGGACAACTCCAGCTTTCTGTGCTACTGGCCTGCTGACATAATGAGCCCTGTTTTTTTATAGTAATTAAATTCACTTGCAGAATGTCACGTATCAAATAATACATAGCTCCCTCTATAGAATATCGGGTTTGAAGTACTTTAAGATATTTGTCTCTTCTGACGCAGCGCAAATGCAGTTTTAACATCGATAAACGCGGCATATGTCATATATCTTGACAAGGGTTCACTTGGTTTAAAAGAAAGGCAACGGCATCCGATGTAGATCGCCCTCTTAGGAATCCATGTTGTTCGCATGGTAGGTGGACCTATGGCGTCATATAAGCGTTCTACAACAAGTGAAGTTAAGATTTTATTAACAACGAAGCGCAATCCCGCGGTAGTTGACTGGGTCGGTTGCTTCCCCTTCATTTTGTAAACGAGCAAGAAGCTGTTTCTCTATTCTTCTAGTATTTTTGCCACTGCGTAGACCTGCGTTGTACAATTTGGTTAATGGCGGGCACAGAAATTATATATTTATTTTTATATGTTCATACACAAATTGGCCGGGATTCGCGGATTTACCATTTTCTTTGGATTTAATTACATTGGCGACCTCTCCTTTTGTAAATGCTCGATAATCACAAGTATTCTCTGAGGTAGTAGGTTTTCTAGCACTTTGCTGTACGTGTGTTACGCGTTTAATAATCTTATATGCTTGTTTCTTTATTTGTTTAATCTTTTTAAAACTCCGTTTCGTGCCAGCGAGTTGTTGTAATCCCTGAGGGCCAACATCCGGGTTACTGCAGATAGTGTATTTTTAGGCTTTGCACTCTTCACCAAACCATGGTTTGCGCGTAGTGGTTTTGTGTAGCGGTTTCCGCGCGCATGAAATCTGCCCACCGAATAGCTCTTTCAGTGCTATTGATATCGTCTGTTGGCTGAATGAGCTGTAGTGCTTCCTGTAATATATGTGGGTTTAGGGAGCGGCTAAGGGTGTGTGCTGAAGATGCATTAGGCTTGTTGATTCGGTGCAAATTTAACGTTACTTTATAGTGTTTTCAATTAGCTAAGGGCGTTGAGTACATTTTGCTGATTATTGATTGCAGCTGCTGTGCTAAGGTTAGTACCATATCGACCGCATTTCTTCCATTCCAGCTGACGTACGAAGCCTCATTTTTGTTGTTTTTAATTTGCAATCCAAGCTCATGTATTCCTGATATAAAAGCTGCGCTTTGTGCGTTATCTTTTACCAGGACGCAATTAAAGTCGCCCCCTATAACAATGTGCTTATTTGTATTTTTACAATAGCTAATTGCGTTTTCAACATCGTGTATTGTATCAGCGGGCTGCCTATCTGGTGGACTATAAACGCATACCAGGTAATATATTTAATATATTATTTATAAAATATACTTCTAGTTCTAGCACTATTTCTCTTGCAGTACATCTAAGTAAGTGTAAGCACTCTGCCGTTCTGACGGCAATTTCATTTATTTAAAATTTAAAAAAAAAATAATTAAAAAAAAAAAATTATATAAAAATAAAAAATTATTTAAAAAAAAAAATTAAAAAAAAAAAATTCATTTATTTAAAATTTTAAATTCTGTTTGGGTATGTAAATACGAACATGATATATATATATATATATATATATATATATATATATATATATATATATATATATATATATATATATATATATAACATAGTAAAAATAAATTATAAACATTCTCGCTGAAGCTGTGAAAGTGACACGGATTCCGTACAATCAGGTAGGTAGTATAGGGGATATGGACCGCCACAATGACGGCATTTGCAGTCCTGCTTGGGTTTATGAAACCCAGCAGACCGGCATAGTAGATGATAAAATCCGTGAACACTGTAGCGAGTAGCGAGGTGACGACATGGCCGGTGAGAGTCCTTCCATCCAGGCCTGGTTTGTCATAGCTGGTGATAGATAAAAGTCTCTGGGAATAAGAGACACTTTTTGAGAATACTCGTGCCAAAACGTTTCCAGGGCGACTGTCTGCGGCAAATTAAAGCGGTCTACAAGTTCATCAATAAATTTAATTAAACCCGCGAGCATGTATACTATTCTGTTGCGCGAATTTGACGGAAGGCCAAGTACTCACTTCAAGAAAGCTGGCTTCACCCTATTCAACTGCCATAACTGCGAAGTGCTAAGATGTTTCCATGTCACTTGAATACCGTAAGCAGCTACGGATGCCACTTTGAGCGTGAATAACGTCATGGCCGTCTAAACGGACAACTGTGTTGGGTTTCTGATACCCGCTGCCGCGATAAGCGCTTTTCTACAACGCTCAGTTACATGTTGTGAAAAAGTTGTACCACGAGATGACAAAATTACCCCAAGGTAGTCAAACGGTCTCTACAAACTGCACTTGCTTTACCGTGAAATCGCAGTTTATCTGCGCGGGCTCGTTGCCCGCCACGTCGAAACTTAACAGCCTTGGTTTTTGATACGTTTACTATGAGGCCATTCTGTGAGAAATATTCATCAAAGTGTGCAAAGAGCAGCATGCAGGTCCGTACGGATTCTGTTGAATATTACCAGATCATCTGCGTAGAGCAAGGTCATGACCGTTGAGTGCCGCTCTTTCATGATGCGTGGCAGATCACTGAGTAACGTTATGAATAGCAATGGGCTGAGATTGTCGCCTTGCGGACACCTAGTCGTCTGATCAAGCGTGTTATGCTCGCACACACTATCATCGAGGATAATTTGGTTAGCCCTCAGAAGTGCGCAGAGTAGAGTGAGCATTCGTGGTGCAACTCCAGCCTGTCCCAACTTCTTTAAGACAATGTCACAAAGTGCGATGTTGAAGGCAGATTTTAAATAAATGAAAACCGCAAACAAAGGAAGTTTTTTTTCGGTTTATGAGATTGTGATCTGCTCCAGAAGTACTTCGCAGACTGAAATAGTGGAACGGCCGGTCCTGAAGCCATGCTGCTCTTCTGGAAGAAACCCCAGTGCTCTCAGAAAATCCGTGGGACGTCTTGTCAGTATGCTTGAGAGTAGTTTGTAGACACAGCTTCTTTTTGATATCGGCCTCCACGCGGCAGGAATCCGAAGAATCTCCTTTTCCTTTTGGAATTACTTTAAGAAGGCATTAGGATAGCGCCACTTGGCGCTCTGCCACTTGGCAGAGCGCCCTCAGAGAGGCACCTGTTAAAAAGAGACTGCCATATAAACGCAAAGAGATGTCCCTGCCGAAGGTGTTCATTCCTTACAAGATCTGGCCCGAATGCCTTGTTATTTCGTATACGAGCGAGGGCAACATTGACTTCGTCTAGACTAAACAGTTCATCAAGAGCATCAGCGAAAAATCTTTTGGGAGCTTCGAGCTCGTATGACATAGGAATCTCGAGAGGTACAGTATCCGCGTGAGTGAAAGCCGCTCTAAAGTGGCCCAAGAGTTTTTCAGATGGGATTGGACGGCTCGTAAAGTTGTGAGGCCGACGTGTATTGAGGTGGGGTTCTTGTTTTTAGGAGGCGTTCTTGTTGGTCGGCAAATGACCGCCTCTTGAAGTCTTGAAGCTTCCGATAATGCTGTCGTGTGATTGAGTAAATAGCCGTCGCAGCTAGGCCATAAAACGTTTGTTGGAGGGTTCTAAGTAGAATTTGCCTCCGCGCAAAGCAATCACTGTCGTACCAGCGTGGAGAGCGCCGCATATTTGGTAGTGATTTAGAATCTGAGTTTATAAGAACGCTTTATAGGTTCATAAGAACACCTGGTGACCTCAGCTATTGCCTTATCAATGGGACCGTGCTGTAACCTGTCAGGGTTAATCCGAGAAAGCAGCGAAATAACCATGTTGTTATCAAGGCGCTTCCCTACACCGGTGCGTCGTTTATTAGCACTAATCTATTTAATAGAATGCTTGATTACCACGGGGATATGTTTCTTAATCCCCGTCAGTAAGACACGAAAAGCCGGCCATTCATATGTCACACAATCTGGTGGGGCAGAAGTTGCAAAAATGTCGATTGTTGAGCATCCCGTTCTCCCCATAGAGCCAACCCGTTGCAGGTTGGCATCGGCATAATAAGTGGGAGTGCCCCTATCGGTACACACCCACAAACCGTATACATCGAGTGACTCTAACAGAGCTGTAGTCCGTTCGCTCGGGAGTCTTGCTCCAGCCAACAACTGAGATCCCCAGCTTGCAGTACTGTCTGTCCAACGCCAACGAAGCTCATAGCAATGCAAATTTTCTCCAGTAATTGGTCTGTACTGGCACCGCTTCCCGAGTTAGCACTGCTGTACATGGCAATCAACAAAAGTGTGGATGACGAAAGGACTACAACATTATTCTCTGAATAGAGCAGGTTCATGTTTCCAAGGCGAGGACCAGTAAGAACAGATACGCCACCTGTGGGACGACCGCGAGCGACTTGTTGAGAGCAACAGTGAAAACTATAATACCAGGGGACATCGAAACGTTGAACGAAAAACGTTTCTGTCAGGACAACGGCGTCAAATCCTGATAGTTAGTTACATAGTCCAGACTCTCTCATGCTTCGAAATTCTTCGCAGTTAAATTGGCATATTACTAGTTGTGGTTGCGTTTGTTTTGATATCTTGCCTTCGGCGTCCGCCAGTTGTTGTGCTGTGAGCTGAACACTGTTTTGAGTTCTTTGAGGTCTTGCATCATTTTCATGACGTATTCTGTCAGTGTAGTTCTGACGGCAATGGCCACACCCCATTTGGGTCGGCCTCTCCCTTGAAATGTAGTGCAAATCCATGATATACTTTGTGTTGTGTGAACTGATTTATACTTGCTGTGTTTGTCACAAACGTTTCGGTTAAAAACATTATATCTATGTCGAAGAAGTCGTTTTTGCGTGACTTATTATATAATGATTCTAAAGATTCAACGTTCCACAACATACGCCTGTATTGGTTCTGTGTGTGTATTTGCTGTTTTATGGGCTGCTTCGACGCCACTTGTCAATATTTCAAAGATCTATCATTGTAATATTGTCATCTTCTTCAGTTTGTCTGCAGCGCTTACTTCCTGCGGTCGTCGTTTTCTCTGCGCCGTATATTCTAAATAATTGTAGTTGTCCGAGAAAAGGGCGAAAATGTATCCCTTCCGACTACATCCCAGGATCCAGTAGTGCATTCAATTTGTTGGCTCTTATATTTATATGAAAACGATTATAAAACGCCTGGTTCATACCTGAAATTTTGGTCACTTTAAGATCCACATCCTTACCCACTATCCGTGCTACATATTTGCGTATGTCCTCACATGTTTGTGACAAATTAAGACGGCTTACAAATAATGCTTTCATGCAAGGTCTTTTAGACACGTCTTGAACGTTTGCAACTATCAGATCCGTCAGTTTGTTCGTGCCAATAGTTGCACGTGGTTCACAATTCGTCACGTGTCCTTCTTTTCCAACTATCAGCCATGCATTATTGGGTCCTCTATTTAGTGTGAACGTACCGCTGTGGCTTTGATGTTGTTTTGGCACATCTTAAATAAGTAGACGTCAAGAGGTTCCGGTGTTGATTTTTGCATGCAAGCTTGGCTGAGTATTGCTTCTGCACGTTTGCAATGTTTGTTGTCGTTTCAGCGCTGGTTGATAGTTGCTGGCCCGGTGGACGGCTGGGGCTTGTGGCAATGGTGCTGTTTATATTGCCAGTGACTAACTTATTGACGGTTTTGTGTTAATTCGTCAATTTTTGCTAGAGTGAATGTAGATCGCTGACGCAGCCACAGTTGGTCTTTACAAATTTGCTGTTAGTTGCTACGGTAACAGCAACCTCTTTCAAAAAGCATGACTTGCAGTTTGTAATGTACCGATCAGGTATTTGATATGCACAATGAGTGTGGAGAGATTTATTGCAGCCCTCACAAACAGTGGGGTCTTCTACTTGCTGAATATGATCAACACAAGTGACACATAGGGGGCCTGGGTTGCTCTCGATATCTCCAGCCAGTAATATCAAAATTACAAATGCCATGGAACGAAGGAGTTTGACCCATTGAAGCATAGTCGAGGTAGATGCTTTAAAACGCTAACCGTGTCATCTGTTGTAGAAGTCAATAATAATAATAATAATATAATATTTTTTTTACCGTTCGATGCGGTGGAGTTCGGTCGTGTTTTGTGTTGGCTCCCGTAAAATCCACTATTACGAGAGGCTTGACTGTGAATTTCGTGGTGATAATTGCATCATCTAGACTTTCCATAGTGAGTGTTCGAATGGTGCACAACGTACGCCTTGAGGCACTCTTGTTACTCTTCAGGGGGTCCTGACTCTTTCAGGGCTTTCTGACAACTGTGTTCGATTTGCCAACGTCATTGCTAGCCATGCGGTTGTGGCCAACCTGCGGCGGCGATCGCTACTGCTTACGTGTGGACTAATTTGTGGAGTTGCCGTAACCCGGTGGTAGCGTCTGCGACTGTCATCTGTGAAGCCTCGGTTCAACTCCCACAAGTGGCATTTTTTGTATTTAATCAATATTATTTTTTTGTCCATTTATAAGCTTAGGACAATGCCACGGGAATCCAGCGGCAGTAAGCCGCCTGGTAGTTTGGATATCTCCAGACTCAGAAGCACAATTGCCAAAGAGACACCAATTGCGGCACAAACCGGTGTCTCGAAGCCAGTCGGCAACAAAGCTTGTGGCGCATCCTCTGAAGTATCACAAGTCGACCCCAGTAGCAGTGCCGAAACGTCGGAGATTCAAGAAGAAGGTGCAACACCAGGGTATAAGCGAAAAAAGGTTACAAGTTGCGATGAACCTGACGAACCATTCACGTTGGTGGTGTCTAAGCGTGAGCAGAAAACTATCTCGCGAGCAGCGTCAGTTGGACAAACTGAGAGTAGATGCGTCTAGTGGTCTATTCAACGCTTTTAAGGTAGTCATACGGAGAAAAACAAACGAGGATCCTGCTTCAAAGGAGTTTGCTGATGGCACATTGCTGCAGTTATATGTAAGGCTATTCATTCCAATTGCCCCGACTGCAAGATATCAAGCAGTAAAGCCGCTATATCCGTATGGGTCAAATCAGAGGATGCGGCTAGAGCGCTTACGCAACTTTCCGCAATAGGGTCGATACCCCTCACGGTGACCTGCCCAGCTCTAACCTCATTTAAGGCGAGAATTCAAGGCGTCGATGTCGCATTTACAGACGATAAGATACGCGAAGAGCTAGCAGATTGCGGTGTGGTGCACGCTCGACGGTTATTCCGCACAGGTCACGCTGGTAAAACCCCACTCAGCAAGGTGATCCTGACGTTTGACCGTCAACCGCCTGTATCTGTCTTCCTGGGGTACAAGACCCACTCAGTCGTACTGGAGCCTGATCAACCAAAGTTATGCTACAATTGTCAACGAGTGGGGCATCTAGCGGACAGGTGCACTTTTCGCAAGGCCTGCAAGAAATGTAGAGGTTCTGATCATCTGGCGTCCAGTTGCACCAAACAATCGAGATGTGTCAACTGTGGTGGCCCCCACGCGGCCGGATCGCCTTCTTGTCCGCGTGTGGCTTATCTCCGTGAACGTAACAGAATCATCATGGAGGCGAGAGTTCTTCGGCAAGTTAAGGCAACGCACCCGAGTGCATCAATCACGGAGGGGCCTGATGTCACAGCCACAGTCGCAGAAAACGCACAAACTAACTGTTCCAACAGCAGCAAAGCTTCCTATGCAGCAGTTCTCAGGGGCATATCTACCACGCAAGAAAGCACCTCGCCTCAGCTGCTTCTTCCTTGGCTCGCTTTTGTTTGGGCCATTACCAAAGCCCAAACAAAAGCGAGCCAAGGCATACAGGAGTCGCCAAGTTCGGCCGCGACGCGCTTCTAACTTTAGTTACGAAGAGAAACATCCATCCAAGAGGCCGTCCACATCCCACCTGGCCCTGGCAGAAGAATTTACTGTTAACACACTACTTACTGACACCCAGGCAAACATGCGTCATGCCAAACTGGTACGCATTTTACCTAAATCTGTGCGGCCTGCTGTTGCGGAGGAGCTCACTAAGGTCTTCCTAAACGTCGCCAAGGACAACGACCTCTTCGCCTGGTACTCTCTATTCTCCTTCGTTCCGGTCGTGTTGAGACTTCCTCGGGCGAGGAAATACGCTCAATCCCTGTCTGTCCTGGTCAGGAAGAACCTACGCGACTTTACATCGGGACTAAGACTCAAGGATCTGACGCACGAGGGATCAGGACGCAAAGTTATGGCCCACCGCGATGACAACCTTCCCAGACGAGTGAGGGTCAAGCTGTCAGAAGGCGATATTTCCGGTGTTGCCAGATTGATGAGCTCCCAGGATACGCTAGCGTCAGCCAACGAACATACGGAAGCTCTCCGCTCTAAACATCCAGACGCTATTGGATCTCTCCATGCCCTCACCCCCGGCAGTTACGCTGCCTTCCTCAACCTTACGTGAAGAAGGTACTGAGTGCAATGAAGACTTTTAGCCGAAGTTCAGCTGCCGGCCTAGATTTCATAAGGCCTCGCCTGTTGCAGGATTTGCTTGTCTGGTGCACTGGGGAGCACGGCCAGTCGACTAGCGGACGCCATTGCTAAAGTGGTTGATGTGCTCAGATGGGGCTCGCCCCCGTCTTCTCTTTTACCACTCATCTTTGGGGCAAAAATGTTTGCATAAAAAAAAGATGGCTCATTACGTCCGATCGCTTGTTCGTCAGTCGTTCACCGACTGGCGGCCAAAATCGGCTGCTACGATAATAAGGGAGCTATTTCAGCAACACTTGATCAACACCAGCTAGGATTCGCTATCCCCGGGGGTACAGAGGTAGTGGTCTACTGTGCCCGTGCATTTTTGCAGTCGCGCAAAATGTCAACGGTAATGGTCAAATTGGACTTCCAAAACGCCTTCAATAGCGTCCGGAGAGACCACTTGATTCGAGCCGTCAAGTCGTGGGCACCATTACTGTTTCACCAGACGAACCTGGCCTATGGTTCAGGACCATCCCACCTAGTAATGCCCCAGAGCGTTATGGCCTCGCAGACAGGTCTTCAGCAGGGTGATCCCCTGGGTCCTCCACTTTTTTGTTTGTGTATCAAGGAATTAGTGGATTCACTGCAGTCCCCCCTTAATGCCTGGTACTTGGAAGACGGGATTCTGGGCGGGGACCTCCCGACCGTACTTGACGATATCCGGAAAGTTAATGATTTTAGTGCAATTAGCGGGCTGACACTGAACCCGGTTAAATGTGAAGTATATGTCACAGCTCCTAAAGAATTTGAGCCATTAGATTTAAGTAACCTTTTAAACTTGCTCCCGGGCTGTCGCGTAGTAGACAAGGTTAACCTGGAGCTGCTAGGTGTCCCCTTATTGCGGGACGGCATTGCAAAAGCATTAGACAGTCAATGAGTTAAACTCGACTTCGCCACAGGCAGACTACCCCAATTGGGCGCCTACTGCGGTCTATTCCTTCTTAGATCTTGTTTTTCAGCCACGAGGTTAACACACCTTCTTAGAGGTTCCAACCTGTTTTTATCACCAGAGCTTTTACAACCATTTAACGGACTTAGTTTAGACATTTTAGAGATCATACTAAATCTTAAGCTGACTGATGCGGCAAGGGAACAAGTAATGCTCCCGGTTTCTTTAGGCGGTCTAGGTGTGCCGGACGCGGTCATGATGGCAGGACCCGCCATCGTGGCGTCATTGACCCAGGCGGCGGACAGGGTTAAAACATTATTGGACAGTGATGGTTGGGATGCCTATAACGTTGAACTTCAAAAGCTGACCGAAGAATTATCGTTGCTATTTGATTCTCCTCCGGAGGATAAGGCTAACCAGGGTAGTTGGATAGCCTCCTTACATGAAAAGCGACTAGCAGGCCTGATTAGTAGAGCACCTTCTGTTGCTGATAGAGCCAGGCTTCGAGCTGTTAGCAGTCAAGGGGCTGGGGCTTGGCTATAGGCCCTACCCTGCTCGCGAATTGGGACTCTGTTAGACGACGCGTTGCCGCATGCTTGTTTGGGACGCAACTGTAACCGACTCATTAGCCCCTTCGATGGTCGGTGCAGGTGCGGACCGAGCAGGTCATGCCTCCAGGTTAGCTGAGGCTAATAAATGCAGAAAATACTCAAGCGTCGATTATCCGCACGAATTTTGTCCGTTGGCGTTCGAGACTATGGGAGCTGCAGGCCCGCCTTACGCTCAAGCTGATTCAGCGGGTCGGTAAAAGCCTTAATCTTTCGACAGGAGGCTCAAGGGCATCCGAATTCTTGCGTCAGAGGATGTCGCTCGACATTCAACGAGGAAACGCAGCGTCTGTTCGGGGCACATTGTTGAAGTGGGCTAACCCTGGGTTAGAGAACCCGTGATCACACGTTCGCGCGGAGACAATTGTCCACTCCAAAGTGCTAACATAGTGAAATTATATAAATAAAAAAAATTATTTGATTTTATACGAACCGAAATGCATAGCGAAAAAGGAAATTGTAATGTCCCTGTTTCCTTGGAGAGCAACCCGAACCTATGCATGAATGTTGTGATTTTCTTGCAATGTACATTTTCCCTTTATTGTAAATAAAGCGCGTATTATGAAAATAATAATAATAATAATAATAATAATAATAATAATAATAATAATAATAATAATAATAATAATAATAATAATAATAATAATAATAATAATAATAATAATAATATGATGCCCCGGTTTGCAACCCCTACAGTTGCCGCGCATGTGGTACCACGATAGAACTGTTGTCAGTAGTAACCATGCTAAGGCATAGTAATTACTTACAGAAGAATAGCCAAAGCTTATCATCAACGTTACTAAGATAATTTTTTGTATCAGGGTAGCCATTGCATTTTTACGTGATGCAAGAAGCCTATATTAGGTTCAGTACGAAAACGCGATGGCAACGAGACCATACTTATAGCAGGCTTATTGCAACCTATTACGAGTGTCAACACAAGCACTGTTAATGTATAAAATGTAAGGAATCACTTACCCGCTATAAAAGTACTCGTCGACGGTGGTGTTTATGAAGAGTGTCTTCTTGTGGAGAGGATAGATTGGAACGCGAGTACTGCCGTCAGGAAAAAAATAAGCCATGGCGGCGTAGTTCGAGGTTAAAATTCTATCATCTTTGCTTCCGTTCGACATACTTGGCTCGAAGGAGTAGATTCGCCGGTCGCGAAACTCAATTGTAATCTTTTCATACTTAAAACGATCCTTGATGCGTTTACACCTAGACAAAGCCGCAACAAAAATAAATTCAGATCCACAATGCGGAGGTCTACTGATTAAGCTGCGTCATAGAAAGCTTGCAATCACAAAGAAACATAGATATTTGACCAGTGTGCAGATGAGAGCTTTTAACGTTAGCAATTTAACTGTACTATGCAATATATATATATATATATATATATATATATATTTTTTTTTTTTTTTTTTTTTTTTTTTGTGGCAGTCCTTCTCGATGTCAGGAACGCGTTGAACAGTCTGCCGTGGAAAGGGATTTTAAACACCCTAGTGAGAAAAACGGTCCCTTCATTTCTCGTAAGAGCCGTTTCGGGATACTTAGAGGACAGAAAAGTTTTTAACGGCACAATGGAGATTGACATGACTGCAGAAGTTTCTCAAGAGTCAATCCTGGGACCCTTGCTCTGGAACATAACATATGACGACGTCCTGAGACAAGATCTCCCACAGGGAGTAGAAATTATCGTGTATGCGGATGACTTGGTCATATTTCTCAAGAAACAGAGGAAGAACTAGAATTCAAGACAAACATAGCTCTGCGGTCGACGAAGAGATGGGTGGATAGCGCCGGGCTACAGCTTTTCCCGGAAAAGAAAGAGGCCATCCTTCTGACAGGCAGGAAAAGAGTAGACAGCATGAAACTGATGGTAGCGGGCCAGGAAATCAAGCAAGTAACAGAGGCCAAATATCTTGGTGTCCTACTAGACAAGGGTCTCAGGAGGTCTATCACCTGCACAATTTGGCTTCCGTAAACACAGATCGGCCCTAACAGCAATCCACAGGGTTCTCAGTAGAGCTGAACAGGTGCGCGAATCCTCCATCTGTACAAGACAGCTAATCATGGTCACCCTTCTGGATGTGAGGAATGCCTTTAACAGCCTACCATGGAAGACCATATTGGACACGCTTGTTCGCAAAAAAGTTTCGCCGTAATTAGTTAGGGTAATTTCTGGATACCTTAAGGAGAGATCTGTTTCAAACGGCAACGTGGTCTTCCCGATGACAGCCGGGGTGTACCACACGGCTCAATCCTGAACCCACTGTTGTGGAACCTCGCATATGACGACGTTCTGCGGCAAACCGGCCTACCCCAGGGAATAGAAATGATTGTTTACGATGACGACTTAGCGGTCGTAGCACAGGTTAAAACGGAGGATGAGCCCGAGCTACATACAAACAAAGCATTACACTCGACAACGGAGTGGATGAAGGCCGCGGGGCTGGCACTCGCCCCATAAAAAGTTGAATCATTCTCTTAACGGGCAAAAAGAGAGTTCGACCGTTAAACATACAGGTCGCAGGACAACCAATCAGATTCGTGAAGAAAGCCTGCTATGATATACCTTGGGATCACGTTGGACACGTCCATGAGCGGCGTTTGTCGGATCAAGAAGGCTACGGAAAAAGCATCAAAGACGGCAAACGCTATTGCCAGAATACTTCCGAAGATACATGGACCGCGGGCTCGTATAAGGAAACTACTGATGACGGTAGCGGAGTCAATCGTGCTCGTCTTGGCCGCCGTTGGGGCCAAGGCAACTCTTAAGTAAAAAAAACAAAGTTGATCGTGCGCAAAACACAGCGGATCGCAGCCCTTAGGGTAATACAAGGCTACAGAACGGTCAGCACAAACGCAGCTCTGC